>SIXB01000048.1:0-39546 GCA_007018985.1 Anopheles bwambae
TTTGGAGCAACATTTGGAATTCTGAGGGACTTTTTCGGTTTTCATTTAACGAAATTCGACAACAATTCCACATAAGGAATTTTAGTAAAATAAACACACATTTGCATTATGTTGTTGTTGGGAATTGTTTTATTTCATCAACAGAGAATAAATTAAGTTAAAATGCACACCAACCTCTTCTGGGAATTTTGAATTTGTGCTTCAAAATGGAGAAAACCGGCATTTTCGTCTTCGCGATCGAGTGCGGGGTGGGAAATGTTTTCCATTTCACAGAGCAAAGCTGCCCTTTTTCCGTGTTGGGGGGGAAGGGGTTTTAGTACTCTTCAGCACCCTCACCCTCGCCATCGCCCGAATCCATGCCGACCTCCTCGTAATCCTTCTCCAGCGCGGCCAAATCTTCACGCGCCTCCGAGAACTCGCCCTCCTCCATACCCTCGCCGACGTACCAGTGCACAAACGCGCGCTTCGCGTACATCAGATCGAACTTATGGTCCAGCCGGGCCCACGCCTCCGCAATGGCCGTCGTGTTGGACAGCATGCACACGGCACGCTGCACCTTGGCCAGATCACCGCCCGGCACCACCGTCGGCGGCTGGTAGTTGATGCCCACCTTGAACCCGGTCGGGCACCAGTCCACGAACTGGATCGTGCGCTTCGTCTTGATCGTGGCGATGGCCGCATTCACGTCCTTCGGCACCACATCGCCGCGGTACAGCATGCAGCACGCCATGTACTTGCCGTGGCGCGGGTCGCACTTCACCATCTGGTTGGCCGGCTCGAAGCACGCGTTCGTGATCTCCGACACGGACAGCTGCTCGTGGTACGCCTTCTCGGCCGAGATGACGGGCGCGTACGTCACCAGCGGGAAGTGGATGCGCGGGTACGGCACCAGATTGGTCTGGAACTCGGTCAGATCGACGTTGAGGGCACCGTCGAAGCGGAGCGACGCCGTAATCGACGACACAATCTGACCGATCAGCCGGTTCAGGTTGGTGTAGGTCGGACGCTCGATGTCCAGGTTGCGGCGGCAGATGTCGTAGATCGCCTCATTGTCCACCATGAACGCACAGTCCGAGTGCTCGAGCGTGGTGTGCGTCGTCAGGATGGAGTTGTACGGCTCGACCACGGCGGTCGATACCTGCGGCGCCGGGTAGATGGCAAACTCCAGCTTCGACTTCTTGCCATAATCCACCGACAGACGCTCCATCAGCAGCGAGGTGAAGCCGGAACCGGTACCGCCACCGAACGAGTGGAAGATCAGGAAACCCTGCAGCCCGGTGCACTGGTCCGCCAGCTTGCGGATGCGGTCCAGCACCAGATCGACGATCTCCTTGCCGATGGTGTAATGGCCACGGGCGTAGTTGTTCGCCGCATCCTCCTTGCCGGTGATCAGCTGCTCCGGATGGAACAGCTGGCGGTACGTGCCGGTGCGTACCTCATCCACGACCGTCGGCTCCAGATCGACGAACACGGCACGTGGCACATGCTTGCCGGCTCCGGTCTCCGAGAAGAAGGTGTTGAACGAATCGTCACCACCGCCGATCGTCTTGTCCGACGGCATCTGGCCGTCCGGTTGGATGCCATGCTCGAGACAGTACAGCTCCCAGCAGGCGTTACCGATCTGGACACCGGCCTGTCCGACGTGTACGGAAATGCACTCACGCTGATGGAAGAAACCAGGGAAAGGTACAAGGGAGAAAAGAGTTAGAGAGAAATGGTTCGATCAAGTAGTCATTGGTGCGGAACGCGGCGGCGATGAAAATGCGGCGCGCCAGGTGAAAGGAGAAACTTTGATGGAACGGAAAACTACCACGAAAGCGTAAGGGTTGGCATCGAAAACGGCCGATTGGACTGTTTTTTTCGTGGGGGGGAGGGTTGACGAAAAGAAAACGGTACTTTCTCATCGGAAGTGGATTTCGTTTCTCTTTGTACACAGTTTGGTGGAGCAAAGCGAGGCACTTTTGCCTAGAATAGGGGATGAATTATAAACGTGGCCACTTTTTACCGTTGGGTGACGAACATTTCAAACTAAGAATTGGTGCTTTAAAATAAACTAACTTCTGGAGATGCACACAAAATGGAAAATTTGATTGCACAAGCTGTCACACGTAATTTTCCGATGAGTCACTGGCACCGTTTTTTTTCACTCCTCTCGTCTTTCTGCCCTTTTGCTCCACTAGACTTACCATGATGAAGCGAGTTTCCGATTCTTGAAGAGCACAAATTCACAAAACTGTATGGAGAGTTGGTGTGCAGCTACCGACGATGACTTCCTCGCGCTTGGGAATAGCTGTTCAGGATGCTTTCCAAACCGATGAGAGAATGGTCGTCCGCTGGCACGGGCGGCTGCTTTTATAAACTCCCCCCGCGGACCGCGGCGCGGGTTGCTGAGGTGAGAAGAAAATCAACAGTTACCTACACGCAGTCGCCGCACCCATCCATGGAGACGCAGTGCTTCGGCGACCGGTGCTTCTCGCTCTTGCTCCAGGCAACTTGGATTGCGTTTTTGCGTTGTGCAGCAGCAGCAGCAGAAGGCAATTACGTTAAGGGAGAGGTTCAGTTCCGCTTCGCTCCGATGATGATGATGCTGCTGCGTCTTTGCTCAATGATGCGTGCCCGTTTGCGGCATACTGATGGTTTTGGGAGGTTAATATGGTTACCTCCAATGAATCGTTTCATTTCTATCACATGTTAAAATTTTGATTTTCTTAGTTTTTTAACTGTTTCTTTCTTTTAAAAAAGAGATTGGAATTTCAAACGTACCCCGGAATAGGAGAGAGCCGATCATTTCTCTTTACAACGCATATGCGGTTTCTCTCGCGTGAGATTATGCTGCAGCGATGGCACAGGGTGTCTATGGCATTTTTGGTTTGTTGTAATGTTATGGAAGGTTATTTTAACTAAAGTTTCACTAAAGTAAAATTTTATTTGAACAATATTTCTACAAAGACTTGCATTTGATATTTATATTTGACAATGATATTTTGTGTATTGTCTATGAGTCTACATATACAAATATAAGTGAGTTTTACGTTCTGTTTGGTTTGACACTCCTGCTCATCCATTTTTTCCGGAATAAATTTCAAGATTGCACTTTTTGTCACACATGCTAACAATGTATATGTTATGCGCCCTTAAAGGACACAAAACGCTTAATGAAAACATTATCTACCAGGAAGGCTGTACGGTCTTATTTATTTTTATTTAAAATTTTAAAGATGAATATTATGAAATATTTCTGAAACAGGTAGTCCCTTATGAGATGAGTAAGGCGTCAATTATGTAACGATAGGGGGAAGGGGAAGGGGTGTTCTCAACCATTACGATTTCTAACATGGGGGAGGGACTCTTTTACGTTCGGTTTTACGTTTACGTCAAACCAAAATTAAATATTTGAAAACCATTTTTCAAATAATAAAATGCGTACTACACGGTGCTTTTTCTTCTTGAATTAACAACTAACGCGGTTATGCCGACCTAAACAGGCTTTCGTGATTTTTTTTGTTGAATATTGTTCATTACTAAGAGGACGGATCATACGGTTACTACATGGAACAACTTCTAGTTATGTAAATGTTAAAATAAATATATCTTATTTCAAAATGTGAATGTACCACAATTAAGTAAAAAATAGAAGAATTCACAAAAAAACATCCAGTAGCAAATGGACAAGCTCAGATTTTGGAGAGAATCGCATTTTTTTGCGAGAATAGCAAAATATTGAGGGGTGGGGTCACAATCCGTTACGTATTTTTTATAAGGGGTTTCTTTCGACGTTACAGTTAATGACATTAGGGAAGGGTGAGAAATTTTCATTTTTAGCGTAACGTAATAAATGGATGACTCCTAAGAGTTTTCGTGATGATGGCAATGATGGTGGCAATGATGGAGTAAAATAAAATAACATTTGTTACACAGCGTAACGCCTTAGCACGATCAGTCGAACAGTGGTCTATGCCACCGGATGATCAACTGGATAATGGTCGATATTCAAACGATTGTATGTTATAGTTCTAAAACTTTATTTTCAGTTTCATTAATTTTTCATCACGTCAATACTACATATAAAACATATAAAATTTGGCCACTTTTGTAAATACGCTTTAAGGCTGCGTACAAAATTAAAACGATAGCAAATAAATAAGAAATTTCCTAATGAACAAGAAAATTATCTTTGATAATGCAATTTGATTGAATTATAGTTTGTTTTCATATTGGTCCATCCAATTTGGTTTTAATGGCGATTGAATGATATTCTTTAAGTAATTTTAACACATATCACTACTTACCTTTTCATAGCAGAAAAATGTAAAACTGTTTTAATAATACTTTACTTAAAAACTGCCAAATTCTCACAATATTCAACTCTACGTCATGACAGCAAGAATAGAATAAGCCTGATTATTATCAATACCTTTAATCAACTTCTTTTTTCTGTTTCATTTTTTTTTCTGTCAGTGTTAAAGTTGTTATTTCTCGGGAGGCAGTTATAACACGTTTTTTTTTAAAGAAAGATAAGATTTAATAAATAAATGAATGAATTGGTTAACTAATACACCAGTAAAATAAATTAAGTACCATCACAAATCTCTACTATTTAGTTTTAATTGTTTATGAAACTGCAAAGGTTTTTTTCTGAAAGCATACTTGTTTCATAGAACATTGTGTGATACGAAATATGCGAAAAAAGAAAATTTAAATATTTCTCACTTTACTTAATATCTGTATTAAGTATATCTGTATCTGTAAGTACAATGTATCTCTATATATGAACTGCATTACTCTGCAGCAATGCTGTTGTGTCATAATAGTGAAGATTGTATTTATCCATAACATTCAAGATTTTTTATACATTATTTGTTCAAAAAAAAAACGTTTTGCGAGGGCACCATATCAAAAAACGTTAGATGCGAATGTTCAATGATTGAAGGAGATTTGAGGTACTAGAAATGTATTTTTGATATTTTCATTAAAAAGCCTTACGCATAGTAGGGGAAGGTAGGTAAAGACGGACACTGCGGGTAAGATGGACACTTCTCATAAATGCATGAAAAAGGTAATTTTCGAGTAATTCAACAATGTAGAATCCAAACTGAAGGTAAAACAACACATTTGAGAACATTTTTGGCATAATATATATAAAATTGGTTAATTCCACGAACAAAACAAATTTTCAATCATGTGCACCCTTGTGGATCTAATTTGACTACTGCCGATCTTAAGCTCTACAACTTGTATTGTTTATATTTCCGGAAGTTTTATTTCATGAATGGGTTGTCGTGATCATTAATGAAAAAATTGGCGAAAGAACGAGGATAAAAGCAATACAAAATATTGTTTTCTGGTGGTTTGAACATTCTGACATCAAAGTGGGAAAGACGGGCACCATGTTGTAGGGAAAGATGGACACCGAATTTATTGATTTTTTTACATCTTATATCAATTGGTGATGAATATATTTCTTCAAATACCTTAAATAAGGGTATTCCGCTGCTATAAATCAATCAGTAACTAGAGCAAGTAGTGAAATAAGCGAGAAATGAAACACCGGTCAAAATAGTAGCCATTCGTTATGATATTACTCGCTCGACGCTGATGAGGCGCTTCACGAAATCCAATATCTTCTCACGACTTGGACAACTTGAAGCAATAAAAAGATGAGGCATTTATACGACATTGTTCAGGAATAGATGAGAAATTCTATGAGATTACAAAAATCAAATGTTGAATTTTGACATGGTGGAAAATGGATTAAACTGTTAACAAGTCCCTCATGAATACTGGGGTCGTGGACCAACAATTGGTTTATAAACGTACCAGGACGTGGAAAGTGATAGAATTTGTTAAAATATTGTAAAACTCTTCACTTTCTAACCTTTTCTACAGGTTTCCATCTTATCCTTCATGGTGTCCATCTTTCCCATATCAGGTGTCCGTCTTACCCGAACATTTCAAAACTGCACGAAAAAAAACATGTTTTTCATTCATGAAAAAAACGCAAAAATCGAAGGAAACTTAAAAGTTTTAACACATTTTCTGATAAAACATGAGTGTAAGATAATGTGGGCACATTTTCATGGTCGTTGCACTTATATATCCCTAGATTGTTACCATTTCCCTTAACGTGTCCGTCTTTACCTACCTTCCCCTACATATGATCTAAACATACTGCAAAATAATTCATACTGCATTGTGTTTTTTATATTTTTCTCAATAAACAATGGATCTCTCAGCTGTTAATGAAAATGACTTAAAAAGTTTATATTCATGTTGATAACTATTCGCAAAATCTACCGGAACTCAAACACAATGACAAACACTCTTAGTTATAGCACATCGCAGAAGCACTTTATTTTCAAATTATTTCATTTTATTATCCTTGCTTAAGTGTGTCCATTACTAACGCACAGATAGCTCGGTAATGGAAGAAGAAAAAAAAACAAAAGAAAAACGCATAAATATAAACACATTTAGCATATAAACGTACGAAAACGCTCGATACGGACATTCTTTTAATCTCGCTGACAAAAATAAAAAAATGCCTCCAATTTGCCTCTTCAGCTGTCAGCTATTCTGTCACTATTACATACTAGCAAAACAGTACCGACGAACATTCCTTATATCTTTGCAAACCGATGAAAGTATAAACGATATAATGTGTTATTTAACGCTCCTTAATATAACTATATGTTTTGTGCATAATGCTAAACATTGACGATAAGTATATAATACACAAGCTCCTAGCGACTACCGTCTTACGATAAGATTGAGCCTATTTTCTTGTTGCATGAGTCCAGCTTTAGGTAGGTTCGTGTGAGCGTCTCGACCAACACGCTTTAACGTAGGATTATGTAAGGAAGTGACATCTTTATGACAAAAGCAAAATTATCTATTTTGCTGTTTGTTAGTAGGAAACTTAATCTCAAGCAGTTTTATTGAAGAATTTTAGATTGAGTTTTTGCTTATTCCTGTTTAAATAATTTATAAAACCACTCTTTAAATATTCGTTTCTGCAAGTGACCACTTTTGAAATGCTTCACTCACTCGCATGCAACGCTGATAATGCAATTTCTGATAAGTAGCAAATAAATTATTTCAAACAAATCGGCCAGGTTAGCAAGCATAAAAGGTAGCAAATGAAACTGAAGCTCTTAAAAGAGACAAATAAAAAGCAAAAAAAAAACATTTATAATTGATGGGAAAAATGAAAAAATCGTGGCTTAGTATGGAAAAAAGAAACATATTAAAAGGCAAGCGCAGCTGATGGAACAGTGGAACCGAAACCCTCACTAAACTATTACGATTGTTTACGTTTGCACACGGAATGTAGAACTGAACGCAACCAAAACAAAACACATCACATTAAATTAGTTAACTTTTCATTTCGGGTCGACCGGACTCGGGACTCGTTCCCTCCTGCAACCCTGCTCACTTTGCTGATACTATTTAACGCACAATTCCGCATTACGGCGCGGGATTCGGGATGATTCTTCCCTCTCGCCCCGTCAATCTATCGCTGCTGCTTCTGCTGAATGAGACTTTCCCATTGGGCGATCAGTTTGTGCGACGAAGGTGCCTCCTGTGGGTCGAGATCGCACAGCTGGGCCAGCGACATTGCCGGTCGCATGCCTCCACCGCATCCGGTGCCCATACGTGTCGAGCGGTTTTCAAACAGTGGCGAAGGAGTTTCCCTGCAAACGGTTGGAAAAAAGGGGAATCAGTTTACGTTTTTGACACCTTTGCTTTGCTTAGTCACACTTAATCGCTGCCTATCGTACCTTGGCGAAAGACTAGAGTTGGTCAGGGCGTCACACAGTTCGCTGATCGATTTGGTCGACCGTAGCTTTCTCGCCAGCGGATAGATCGGTTCGTCCGTGTTGTCTTCGTCCGAGAGTTCCTCGCTCGATTCGAACCTGCAATGGGAAGCGTGGTTTCGTATGATGAGCTTTCCAGTGCTGCCACTTTGCAACTAGCCCCTTTTGGTGCAACTTACGCATCATAGTTCATGTCCAACAGGTCCGACTGGGAAGCGTTGCGGTTGAGCTTGCGGATTCGCTTCAGTTCGCATTCGCGCGTCTTCAGATCGCGCAGCTCGCGCTGGATCTTTTCCTCCACCGGGACGTAGCCACGCCGGATCGGTTTGCCGTTCGAGTCCCGCTCGATGGTGGGCGGTGTGGAGATGGCCGTCGGCAGGATCATCAGATGTGAGCGGCTCAGATCGACCGAGGGCTGGAAAGAGAGAGACAGGAAATAAGTTATTAATTTACTGTTTGGCGTCTCGCTTCATTTCTGATGCTATCAGGAATTTGCTGATGTTGTTTAAATTATCAAAAAATAATTTGGATGTCCAAAAGAGTCTGAAGAAGGTGAAATTTGATCTGCAAATAACATAAAATTTAAGCACGACCTCACTCTACCTAGTATTTTCACGATTTTTGTGTCTAAACATTGAAGGAACTCATTTTCAGAACTTAAAACCCATTTTCAAAGCCTGTATGAAACGATGTACAAAACTCTAAAATTTCTGAAGTTCTATTATTTGTGTTGTGATATAAGAAGCTCAATACACTACTGTATTGTGAATAACAGTGTTATTCGAGGAGCTTGCAGTAAGGATAATTGATTAACTCAAAATCGTTTTGATAATTTCAGTTCTACTTTTTCTTCTTCTTCTTCTTCTTCTTCTTCTTCTTCTTCTTCTTCTTCTTCTCCTTCTTCTTCTTCTTCTTATTTTTCTTCTTTATCTACTTCTTCTTCTTGATCTTCTTTTTATTTTTAATACGTTTACAGTTATTTAAAAATAGCAAACACGCTCACAAAACATTTTAATGTCCATCTGTAACTTAAGACCTCGGAAGATCGTGATCTTCCTACGACTTAATTATAGTATGACTTTTGAAAAGATACAGCGACGTCAGTCCAGAAAAAAAAGATTAATGTCCCTTCTGATTACATCACCAGTTTGCCAAATCCTATTTATTACCAAAACTCCAGACCACCCAATGTAGAGCAAAATGATATAATCGCCACTGATGCGAACATTGGACTCAGAACATAAAAGAGGCAAAACTAATCCTCACAAAGCAAGAAATAAACCTAAATAACCTCTTGAATACTTTCATCTTCTCTCAGCCCTCCTAGAAAACCTCCTGCGAAACAAATAAAACAAAATAAAATGAAACAAAACCTACCACGATCGGATCTGCCTTCGTGCTGACCATGCTTGTCATCATTTGCGGCACGGCTGAAGCTGGCCCGTTGGGGCCCCCGGCGCTACCGTTCGCCGCCAGCTTGCTCAGCCGGCCCCGGGAAGCGATAAACTTCTGCATGATACCGCGATGGTTTGGGTTCGGGTTGAAGCGTCTCGGGGGCGTCGACGTGTGGAACAGCTGTGGCGTCGAGCGGGCCCGTGTGAGTGTTTTCGGGCTCGGCAAGATGAATGCCCGGCGCTGCTGCTCTTCCGCCCGGCGCTGGTGCGCCGACTCCTTCCCGTTCTGCTCCAGCTTGTCCTTCAGGTTGGACACGGACGGCGAGTGGACCGGCGTCGGCGACAGCGATAGGCCCGAATCGTCCGAGTTGCCCGACGACAGGTTGTCATCGTTCAGGTCCAGCCCGTTCCGCTCCTCGGTGCCGGTTCGGTGACCTTCGCGCAGCTCCTGCTCCCGGCGCGTCACCTCGTTGATTTCCTCCTGTATCCGCTTCAGCGGGTCTTCGATCTGGAATGAGTGGGGCAAACAACGGAAGAAATGGTTCTGTAAGTGATGATCATTTATTAAAAAAACAAAGTTTATAAATGCCAACAAAACTAAAGAAATTATAAAAAATTGCGCCACAATCCGAAAGCTTCCAAACAACTTTCCAACAACGGAACATCCAACTCGTTACCGTGCATCGGATAAGGTTATTGTTCGGTCACAATTGCGGCTCTCCGATCTAGAGCACGGCCACTAAGAACAAATTTGATACTGATTTATCGGCGTCAATTAGCCGGCGCGCGTTCCTTGCGTCTAGCAATGGATCTCCTCATTTACGCACCCACTAACCCACATTTCAATCCCGCTGGCCCGTGCAGTGTTAAGCACTTTCCACGCACGAACCGGGAGCCGTCCGAAGCTGTGGGCAAGTAATAGGAAATTATTCGGTGCAAATTAGAGCCCATTATTGAGCCGGGCGGTTTCTCCATACATCATCTGCATACGGGTGTGCATGTTTGTGCGAGGTTAGGAAATCACGTGCAGGAATTGCTGTAGCTGCGCTTTACTTTTCACCCCGCCATACCACTCGATAATTTGATACGATCTGGTCGAAACTTCAATTAGGGTAGGAGTGCAGTGGGAGTACGCAGGAGAAGCTGTCATAAATGGAAAAGTGGAAATTAGGTTACGGCGCCGGCACTAGACTGCAATGCGAGCGAAAATTAGGTCTACGGTTTCGATTGCTTACGGTGCCAAGAATTGAAGTGTTAATGTTATTTTTCTTGCGATTAGATTGAACGGCAATATAGAGAAGCTGTTCTATTTGAGGGGAAAATCCACATTACATTTAAATATAGAGGCCCGCAACTAATTTTTTTCAATCATTTACTTCAAAAATATAATATTATTATAATACATTAATTATTGGATCGAGCCGGTCTCGTAGTACAGTCGTCAACTCGTACGACTTAACAACATGCCCGTCATGGGTTCAATCCCCTAATGGACCGTGCCGCCATACGTAGGACTGACTATCCTGCTATGGGGGGAATACAATTAGTCACTGAAAGCCAAGCCCACAAGTGGTACAGGCAGGCCTTGACCGACAACGGTTGTTGAGCCAAAGAAGAAGAATTATTGGATTTTAGCCATTTTTATAAAAAAATATTTGTGCTTCATGGATAATATTGATTTTTATTTATTCTTTGTTATATTTTTTAGATTTTTATGTATTTTTTTTGGTCTTTTTTATTTCTTTCAATTTTTTCGCTCGCTTTTTCTCTCCCTCTTTATACTTCTCTTTTTCTCTCTTTCTTTTTCTTTATATTTTTATAAAAGTTTTTGCAGTCAAGGAGTAGTTAAATATTTTTGTTTGAATCATAGGAGCATTCAATGTTTTTCGAATGATTTCCTGTACAATTTGATAAGAATAATTTTACAGACAAGCCTCCCGCAGTCAACACATTTTTTTCTTTCACAAAACACAAAACAAAAAAATGGTAATTTAAAAAAAATTGTAATAGCAATAAAATATCATGTAATAACAAGGCTTAACTCAAGCTGACAGAATGCTCATCCGTGATGTTCTGCTTCGTTATTTTTAATTGCCATTTTATGCCACTGGTGTTAAAGCAAGCATCACTTGAAGTTAACAAACCAAATGAATATCTCCTCATCAGTTTCATACAAGTTGCAAACGCGATTTTTTTAACTACAGAATGTGGTATAATTGATGCAGCCCGTTGTAGAACACGTTTAGCAGTGTATATATCGGCTACTTCTCTTCCTGCTTTAGCTGTCATTCTTACGCTCGAGAAGCTTTCTGTTACAATACCGGCAGAATGCTCAGTGTGAATTAACTACAAAATTGGGAAACATATTGCGGTAAAATGGCAAAAGAAAGGAAAAAATACAATATTTCTAATGCCACCACGTGTTCTTAGCGTTGCTTCTTGTTTACGTTTGTTTCCGCCACACAAAATTACTAGCTCAACTGCGCTACCGAGCATCGCATTTAACGGTACACTGTACATCGAATTTTGCGCGCAAATTTGCAAACACAAATTCGCATCCGTTCGCTTCCAATTCACCGTTTGCGTATGAATGAGAGAGTGCGAGAAATTAAGATACATCGGCCTCTTCAACCCAATCCCGGAAATGGAAACTATTTCCCTACCCCCCCTGGGGAATGTGCAAAACAAAGAGCAATGATCAAACGGCAACGATCCTACGCATGACTGCACTGCCATCGGTAAATGGTGAGGCTTTAGATAATAAGATCGGGCCCCTAGCGTTCGGCCACCGAACGCGTGCTAAAAACGAGACGACGGTGACAGGAAGCTAACAAATCTAAATCGGATTTATTTGAACCGCGAGTCAGGGGGTTTGAGGGTTTTTTTTTTGCAAAGCGTTTTATTGTGATTGTCGGCCAATCCCATCGGGTTGTAGCGAGTTCAACCCGTTTAATGGCTCTATTTTCAATAGAAAGCACGGGCGGAAATTGTTTGCAGCAAAACTGGTGTTCCCGTCTGAGAGCACGCCCTATCTAATGCCAGGATTAGGCAGGGCTTTCCAGTTGAATAATTTTGTGAAATATTTTACCTTATTCACAAGAGTGGTGGACATTTTTTGACAATAGAATGGACTTGGTTGTTTTTTTAAACGAACATGAAATATGATCAATATTATTTAAAAAAAAACGGATTACTGCTGGTGCCATGACCAGGATGCAAGAGATTATACTTTTGATTTTCATCGCTTTTTTCTCAAGTTTTCGTTATAAGTATTCGTTTTTATATATTTTGCTATCAGTTTTGAGCATGTATTATAAAACACATGAGCTTTTTAATAAAAAATACTCTTTGCTCTGCTCCAGTATAGAAATAATTGCAAAACACTCAATCTGACGCTTTGCATCATTTAAATTGATCGTTTGCTTGTTTACCCATTATAACAATCCCTTTCTAGCGCTGTCATTAGATAACAAATAATTGACAAGCAATGCAGTAATCGCATTTCCTTATTGAATTCCCAACGGCAACAAAATGCAAACAGAAAAATCAATTACCCTTTAGTTTCAATTATTTCTTTCCGATCAGATTACGTACGAATTTGATTTAGGATTTCAATTAAATAGCCTACTGAGGAACCGTGTTAACACTCTAGGCCCGATCCTAGCAAGAAACGCCCTGCAAAACATATTTTTTTAGTGCCACTATAGCACGTTGAACCTTTCTTTCGCCATTCTGGCTGGTAGAGAGGTTTTTTCCCTTTTGTGTCCGATCAACGCAGCACCGATCAACGCCCACATTTGGGCGTCACGATTAATATGGGTACGCTTTTCGGTGACCGTGTGCACACACACACACTAAAACAAAACAAAACAAATCAAAAAAGAAAGGAAAGGAAAACACAACTTAACTCGATCGTCTATGGGGCTCGGCAAGGAAAATAGAAAACTGACCAACCTTTTTCGTTCACCGGAGAGGAGGTGTTTTCTTTTTTATTTGCTGATGTTGTTGGAGCTACATACACACCGAAGGAGTCCGGCGCGCGCGCGGTCGTGCTCATGAGGTCACGGTTAATGGCTATGGGATCACCGGCTCCCACTCGCCTCCCCTTTTGCACCGCTACCCCGTCCATTTTCCAACGAACAAAACGTGAGCGATTTAGCGCAATGGTGGTGCAATTTGCAATTTAATCCAGCGCACGGGCGGCTGGCGGTATGCGTTAATAGAAAAGCGAGAAGCAAGATGGTGTACCACTATCGGCGGGACGATAGGTAATATTGTTGGGCGAGCAGGCGGGAAGAGACGTGGCACGTGTTAAAATTTCTCCTCACATACCCACACGGCCGGCGGGGGATATCGACCCCCTCCTGTCGGGTAGCATGACCCACTTAATTCTGAGGCGATCCGTACCGGCGTAAATAATTTATTATCTCCCTGCCACAGACACCTCTCCAACTCCCCAGGCTGAGTTGATTGAGCGACAGGGGTCGTAGGGCGGATAATGATCACCGGCAAAGATCGCATGAGCCAGGGTAACAGCTGACGCACACGGGGGGGGAAAAAACCTTGAGCTTGGAACCAGGGCGGAGGAAACAAACGTGAACAACGCCCGGCACGTTGCGAAGACGATGCTTGCTCGCATTTCGCTAGCCCAATTCCAAAAATTGATGGCAAAGAAGATGCATTTATGTCAGCACACCAGCATGATCACCATCATCATGGATGGGTGCACTGCGCTGCGATGCGATCGGTACCGACCGGAGCTAACGGAAGGAACGGAAGGAAAGTTGGCACCGGGTGACCGGGCGAAGGAAAGGGTTCCGGAGCAGTACCCGGGTGAGAGGTTAGTTCTGCCTCCCGAAGCATGACGATGGTGTCAGCGAGATGTGCACGGAATGTAGGTCTTTTTCGACCCTCTGCGCCTTTGTGTGTGTTTGTGTGTGTTTGCTTTTATGTATTTTCTATCCATCGGTAACAAGGTAGAAAATACCGGAACTTGAGCAACAGTGGAGCGTGTGTGTAAATAGATCGTGTAAATATCGGGCCCCATGCACCCTGGTTAATGTGCCTGCAGTTCGACGTACGGATCTCTTCAGAACCAAAATGTGCCGTTAGAGCGAAGAACAAGATGGTGGTTGCTTGCATAAAGCAATAGAATTGTGTAAAACTTCTAAGAAACCAATTAAAAATTAGTTTAGACCCAGAAACGAAGGTCTCATTAAAGGATGCTTTAAAAGAAGCATTTTTCTTCAACTTTCCAAAATGAGCTGCATTAAAACGTCAAACACAACTCTCTAGCACTGGAATAAAAAAGGCCCCCCATCCAGATGCCATCGTGCATTTGAGCCAAGTTTTCGCAAAATTTAATTACCACGCTGGGAAACCACGAAATGTCCAAAACTCCATCTCTGATCTCTGATTTATAATCGGCCACGGAAACGGAAATGAGAAAGATGGGCAGCAGTAATTCGTCCCCTCATCTTTGACCGGTGGCGCAGCTAAAAAACCCGCACATCAGCGGGAGATGCGAAACAAAAGACTTCAACGACCGCGTGCGCTAGACGAAGCGACGAACCTCATTGTTATTACATTTTTGGACTCGAATTTTGCTTCATTCGCCCGCTCTGCACAGCAGCAGCACAGTGTTTTCCTCCTGCTTTCCATTGCACGGCAGGTCAGACGGACCTTGGCGGTAATTGGGGCTACTAAAATTTATCCCATCGACCAGAGGCGCACGAGCGCTTGCGGTAAGGCGAACGGATGATTATCGCACAGGAAAGATCTTTTCCGGCCGGAAGTGTGCGACAGGTGAGGGTCGACGACGTGTACAACCGCACCACACAATGGTAGCAGATACCGCCTAGTCATTCACCCGTCGCTATCGGGCCGTTCGCGACATCGCTGGTTGATCAAACGTAAGAAAAAAAGGAATAAGAACCACCAAACAGCAAACTGCAATCGATTGGACCGATTCGGACCGATGGGGTCCGCGATGTTTATCTTATCAGGCGGGTTCTGTTTATTGTCGAATGCTAGAAGTGCACAATAAATTGAATTGCTGCGTGATAAGAATGCTCCAACAAACGGGAACACCACCGTCAGGTTCGCTTCCACTCGGTATGGCCGTGAAAAACGGACCGGCTGGTTGATCGTTAGAGGCACTGCAGTAGCAAACGATATGTATCGTTGCGGGGCAGCTCTTGGGGCAGCTCTCAAAATCATTGAGCTTTGGTTAAAAGTAACCAAGCTTCAACAGCATAACGAGCACTGTTGAAAGACTCATTCCCCTAGAGTTGTTATTTATTGCCACCTAATCTATTCCCAATCTATCGCAGCTAATTGGCGGCCGCTGGATTTGTGGCAGCGAAACAAGTGCTTCGTGCACTCAAAGGCATTACGCTTAACTTTTGGAGTGGATTTATGGCTATTTTTGTTTAATGTTTTGCTCCATTGCATTCGAGCGTGGCTGCCAGTGTCATTAAAATGGGTAAATTCTCGACCATGTCTTTTTCTCCCCTTAATTATAAAACGTGTTGCTACATTTTGGGCTATCTTTAAAATCAAGTATTGTAAGTATTTCAACAAACATCAGCTTCGTGCCCCGATGTAAAGAACAGAGCGAAACGAAGTGCAGTGCGTTAAAAATAAAAAAAAAGAGATAATTTCAACTGTCCCGAGCGGATCCATTCTGTTCAGCACCGGTTCCGCATCCATGAACACTACCAGCAGAACGCAACAAACACAGACTAAAAGTACTACCGCTCAGGAAAAAAAGGGTGAGGGTTGCTATCAAACTGTGACGCATAAAATGAAACAAAAATGAACACGCGGGCACAGAAACAAACCAACAATAACCCATCACACGAACAAACCACACGTCGTTGCTCGGTTGCTCCCTAAAACATGCCATGGCAGTCATGGCTGTACTCCAGTGTGTACAATCATACCTTCCGGTTTCATCCATGTGAAGCCGCCGCCCGGTTAAAGAGCATTTCTGGTGCTTCTGCTGCTACTGCTGGTCACTTTGTTCGGTGAATAGCAGTCAATTGTGACAAAAATGATCTGTTATTGCAGATTTGAAGGTCTTTGCTATAGTCAGGGCATTGCTCGTGTATGATAAGTGGACATTTGAAATGAATGAAACGTGTCAAATTTAAACAAAAAAATTTATAAAAAATAAGAAATTTTGAAACGGTTGGTGCCATGACCAGGATAAAATTCTCATAGTCACTAGAAACGAGTCACTACAACGATCCAATGACAGATGTCAAATAAATGCTTGATTACGCTGTAAATTATTGATGTATGAACAGCTTTTAGCTGTGTTGATCAATTATGGTTACACATCTACAAAACAAAGGACAAATAACTGTAAATCAAACTTTTATTTTCTCTTTCTCGCTACAGCTTATCAACCAACGCCTCAGGGTCAATAAGAAGTATTAACATTGTTTCATGTGTCAAACTACAAGTAAAAAACAAACCGGTTAGAAATGATGAAACATCCCAGTGCGTTCTATTTTCTCTTCCAATAATACAACTATTTCATCTGCGTGTTACTTTCTCTACTGCTCCCCTTCAGTTCTTTGCCTACATTTTACACTAAACCTTACTTTGTAAATTCTCCCCAACGACGGTCGATGATTTGTCAGCAATTTAGCCAAACGATCCGATCAAAAATGGTCATTGTCGTTGAAATTCCGCTGCGAAATTATTCACTTCCAGTCTCGCATCGGCCGGTAGATGCGATGCGATGTGTGCCGATAGCCCCGATGTTTACCTGGCGGCAATGGAGCTTCCACTGCGACGGTAGTGGATGGATTTCTCAAGATTGATGACTGCAAGATTATTGACGATCGGATCAAAATAGCTGCCAGACATCTACCGGCCCCCAAGATACCCTGCCTATCCTGCCAGCTCAACCTGCCAACGGGCAGACACTTTCAGCCGAAACTAGGCCATCATCGGTCTTGTAGCACGCATCCAGCAAAAAGGTACTAGCCCGAGACTCACTGCTACACAGCGGCACACTCTCCACCTAACCTCCCGCACTGTTACAGACGGTCAAAGCCAGTCAAACCGGAAACTTTTCACTTTCAAGTTCGCTAAACGTGCACGCCAGCGGATACAAACACATACCGGCGTTGGCCTTCGGCCTTGGCACGGGGCCCACTCCATTTGTAGCGCATACACGCTGAACGAGAAAACAGTGTCTAATCGTCTTTGCGTTTTGCCATCGAGCGGGTTTCTTATTTCTTCCGACGGGAGGGACATGAAGATCTAGAGCAAGTGCTCTCTAGATGCGCCCCATCTTTGCAGCAACGTTAATTGCCCCTCTTAAGACCTGGAGAGGGCCTTCTCTTTTTCCTCCCTCTTGGTTCGGTCTATGACCACCTCGGAAAAACAGGATCGTTTGGCTCGATGACAAAGGTCCACAGCGTTGGTGGACCGTTTATTTGCGTTTGCGCTCATTATCGATCGAAGCGAGCAGCAGCTGAAGCAACAGCACGTTGGCGTACTGTGAAAGGGACAGTTTTCAATTTGAAAGTGAAATGCAACCGGCCGACAGCCGGCGCGTTATCCTCGCATCGGAATTGTAACATACACTTTTTCTTTCACAACAGGACAGGAACAGGACAGGGCCCCTCGACAGTTTCACCCGGGCACGATAACCCGGGCAAGATTGTCGCCCGCTAAAGACAACGCTAGATCGCGGCTGACAACGCGGCACTGGCAGATATGATTTCGGTTTTCTCTTACCACCTTGCCGTTGCTGTTGGTAGGGAGGAAAATTCCGGAAAATCATGTAGTTACTTTTACTCCCTCTAATCGAGCTGTGATCAGTTAATTGGACAGTTTTAAAGGTAGTTTAATTGACAATTCAATTAGCGCGTTTATACAGTGACAGCGTGCGCTTGTTGACTTGGCACCAAGCTTTGCCCGGTATAATTTGTTTTTGAGAGAGAAGAAAACAATCATAGTAAAACGGTGAGCCGAGAGCTGTGGGGTGAGAGTTTTCCTTCCCATCATTAGCAAGATCTCAAGACGAAAGCTCGCACCCGTAATGCCTCACTTTGTTTCGTAATGATTCTTCTGCTGAAGCGCTTTAATTACATTTAAATCACCCGATCGGACATTGTCTGATAGTATTTTTGCTTCTGGCGGGTTGTTTCCCCCTTTCCGTTTTGTCCCAACTCTGATTACACAACTTTCTATCATGATCAATGCAATAACGATAAAAAAACAACTTCGATCGTTTGGACGTTTCGGGTGTTGTAAATAAGTTATTAATTAGCTATCGTTTTTCTCCACCAGTTGATATTGCGGAGCTGCGGGACAAGATATAAATCATCGCAAGCACGATTAAGACACACAGACAACGCACAATCTGCTCGGGGCGAGCTTGATCTGCATTTTTGATCGCTTCGAATAGATTCGTCCAATAAATAAGGCTTTCGTTTAAGCGCCAAGAGCATGTTGTCGCCTGTGGCTTTGGGAAAACGGCTTAAAAATATTGTTGGAAATGAAAAGAAATGCCACAGGCGAAAAGAAAAAGTCGGCGCCAACACGGAGACACCCTTTTATTGAACGCTAAATGGGGTGGGCACACGTAAGCTAGAAGAAAAACTTTCTTACGCCTCACACTTTGCGTTCCGAAAGGAAACACATTGTTGATGCTTTTCTTAAAGTGTTAGCGTTTTTTTTTTTTCATTTCGTGTTGATCGTTTGCTTCCTCTAGCCCCGTCTAAAGTCGCATTGCTTTTGATTGATTTTAATGTTCGTTTTCCTGTTCCCGCGGGACAGCGGCGTTCGATGGCCGGTGTAACAACGGGGAAAAGCTCCAAGCATTAGCCCGAAGCTTAGATGCCGAGAAAGCAGTCAAAATCTACCGGTGGCGAGGGAGCTTGCGCGATCCCGACGCTTGGAACGCTTGCTAGGGGGATCATTTTTCTTCTACCGGTCGTTAACTTTGAGCCCCAACGGAACGGTACTTTTTTTGGCAGTTTAGTGGTTTTGACAGAACGATTTGAAATTCCACAACAGAAGAGACACGCAATGGTGCAATTTTGTTTAGTACAGTTTGCTTCATAAATGGACCTACGAATACTTTTGCTTATTAAAATAAAAGCTCTTATCGGTATAATATATGAGCCGTGGCACGTTAATTTAATCATTAACCACCCACGAAAAGTGTTAATTAAGCTGAAGTATGGACCATTAAAGAGAAAATACAAAAGCAAAATAAAAAACGCATTTGCCCCTACAATAAGTGGTAAAATCAATTAATTGTCCAAAAAAAAAATCGAAGAGGAAACCACACAATCATACTTGCTGCTTAACTGCCCATAAACTGGGACCATTAAAAGGCACTACATAAAGAAGGGATGGTAGTTAAGGAAAACAAAACAAATGAAAATATAGGAACAAAAAGGTGGCCCGGTGTCAAACTTTGCAAACTCGCATCTCTTCTTTACCCCGCACGAGGAAGCGCTTTTGCTGACGATCGTTAACATACCACCCAACAGGGGTAATGGTGAGCATTATGTGTTTTTTTTTTCATGGCACGCTGTGATGCGTTTGGATGGAATGCGCAAGCATACGCAGCGTAGGTAGGAAGCGGCGTGTGCAGCGGTATGCACAAAAATAGAAACAAAAATTGAAAACAATCTTTCCACTCCCTCCAGTAGGAAAATTCGGTAGCGAATACACACACACACATACACACACGTGCACATAGAGATTTTTGGAGAACTTTTTTGGGGTCGTTCGGTCGGTAAGGGCGTGTATATTGAGGTTAATTGAAGCTGTGGCGCAAACCTCCCTAAAAGCGCATGTGAGTCGCGCACCAGCCCTTGCGCACTGACACACACACACGTACTACAGTGTGTGAGGGCTCGGAAGGCTACTGCGCGGGTTTTGTGGCCCCCTTTTTTTCGTGCGTGCGTTTTCAATCGTGGGAATAGAGCCCAATGAACTTTTGCCGCGAGAGTGTGTGTGCGTATGCGTTTAGTTCGAATGTTTTTTTTTTCTTTTTTTGGGGGGATGGTCGAAGTTATCCGCGGAAGTGAATGGTCGTTGGAATGTGTCTATTACTTGCCTCGCTCCCCGTCCCATTCACACGGTACCGGTATATCGCCAAACGATCATTCATTTTTTTAGGCTCCAGCCACGTATAGTGCCCAGCGTGGAGTTTTGTGCGCGTATTGCGTCCATGCCAAAATGATTCGACACGTGGATGCTTTACGATGCCGCCGTGTACGAGATGACCAATTGGGCACGCGCCGGTATGTGTTCTGTCGGTTTCGGGGGAAGGGGGGGGGGGAGAAATGTGTACGATCATTCATTAGGAGCTTTCATCGTTACACCATCTCGTCCCGTCGTGTCGCGTTAATTCAAGGATGAAAATTAAACATGTTGTTTCAAATTAGGTTCGATTGAACATTGATGGAAGGTGATTGCAGGTGTTGCAATTAAAGTCACACTTGATCAAGGGACCAAAGATGCATCTTGGTGTGAAGAATTGTGATTGAAGAGGTCAAATTAGTATTTCAGATTTTTGTTCAATGTTACTTATGTCGAAATTAAACAAAATATTGAAGCATTTAAAACACATTTCCTTGTCTATATTTTCTCCTTCAACTTGTAAATTTGTGTACTAAATTAAAAATAAAAACTGGTGTTATTTTGACAACGTTTTGATCTCATATTAGTTGCAATGTACTTCATATGCATCTATCAATTGGAGATTGTATTAAAGCCATCTAATTGATCTTTAGAGCTCATTTGAACACGTAAAATAGTGACAAAACTCTCAATGAGACGATGTGTCAAAAGAGCTTTTCTCACTTTTGGGAACTTTCCACAACACATTAATTAAACCTAAAATGTCTTTAAAATGCAAACATGACTCGTTCAATTCCCATTCCACTACTTCAAACACCTTATTACTTCATTTTAACACCCCCCGTTTGCACTGCACCACAGCCAGCAATTATGACGCAAATGTGACCAAATCTTTGTTTGTTCTTCTATTCCTGGGAGATTTGGCGCGGTTTGCACACGGGACAAGATTGCGCGAGCAATGCCACAATTGCGCCCTAGCCTGTGTGTCTATGTGTATGTGCCTATGTTTATATATTTACTTACTCGCCACCGTCCACCAGCTAAAAAACGGTACACCCGACTGTTTCCCCTTAAACACTTAAAGCAATTAAACGACTCTATTGTTTGTGCGAGAACAGCTGCTTTTTAATCTTTGTGGCTGCACTTTTGCGCCCTCCGCACCAACTCCCTCTGGCGGGGTGTGTGTGTTTTTGTTTGTTCTCTTGGGTGAGTGAGTGTGTCAATACAAAAGCGGGGATGAAATTAAAGCATTTTTTTTTTCATTTCAACACCTCCCCATTCCGTCCCATGGTTAGTTAGGGTTGCCGATTGGGCCGTGAATTTTGTAGCTTTAATGTTTTACATAATGCTCTGCAAGCTGTTGAAGCTTGTGCAAAACACTGGAGAAGCTTAAACATTTATATTAGCGTTGTTTTATTAGTAAGTGGAAGAACCACAAGTAGATATTGAGATATTCGAAGAAGCTGATATTTAAAAAAGCAAAATCTCTTTGCTCTTAAAAACAGATTAAGCAACAAACGGGTTTCTTGTTGTTGAAGAAACCCAAAAAAAAACAAAATATTTCCCTTCTTATTTTCCAATCAACCACGACCGAAGTAAATCTCCGATGACGTTTGTCTAATATTTGACCATCGTTCAAGGCTGACCTCGGCTGACGATAGGCACGTTTACGCCCGGTCAGCGCTTTTTTTCTCTATAGTTTGTCGCATTGGCTTTCTCGTTTTCGTTGCTTCAGTTTCGTGCCTGTCTGCTTGCATAGCGCTTACCTCACCACATCGGACCTTACTAACCCACTGAAACTGTTTCCAGTGGGTTCGGCGACGACCAACAAAAGTGCAACCGGTGGTGGCTTTTCTGTTGTTTTTCCGCGCCTTCACACTGCAATGCGATTTAGCGGCAAACAAAGCACGAGCAGAAAGATTAACAGCGTGCACAAGATGTCACAAGGATGACGGCGGCGTCCATTGCATAATGGTAAGCAAGGGGGGGGGGGGTAAAAGTGCACATTGCATTACAATTCATGGTCGAGGTCGTGAGATTGTTGAATAGTTTAAATGGAATGGAAGTTTATGAATTGTTGAACTATTTGATGTATGCTTAGCCCTTGTAAGATCGATAATCACGGATGATCGTACTAACTTACAGGGTTTTCGAGGATTATATAGACATGTTCAGCGAGTTGTAGATTCGTTCAGGCATATAATAGACTCTTTCAGCGAGATATAGAATTGTAGAGCTGTCACTTTTGTACTCCTTGGACTGCAAGTTGGATCGTTCTCATCAGAAGGTAAACAAACGGTTTTCGAAAAAATATGCTTTTTCAACTAATTCATGTATTAAACAGCTTGGAGAATGATTATTAGCTACTTTTAGGACATTTAAGAATGAAAAATTAAACGTTGCGGCACAGGGTGTAAACATAACAAATGACAGCTTGTTATGTTTACAAGAAAACAAAACTATTTCAAAATGCTTTGTTTCTTTGTTCTTGTTTGTATTTCTTTGTTTGTACACAATTGAATTGGTTTTATTTATTTGGCATTGGGAGAAACAAAAGGCATGAATAGTACATAATCCTGTTAAAATGTTGGCTAAAACAATTACAAAAATAATGAAACAACTAATATCATGTTCAATAGACATTAGATAACACATGTTTACGTTGCATTCATACTATAATTTTCCCTTTCATTCGCCATGGTGCATTTAGTGGACGTCTGGTGGCTTAAACATAATAACCACCCCGAAGATGACATGTTAATAACACCATGAAACCTTTAATCGCATTTAACACAGTCCACAATTCGGACGGAGCACGGAAAGCACATTAGATGAGGCTATGGTAAAGCTAAAGCATCCTCCAAAGCGGATGATAAAGCGCTTCACTTTTCATCCGATTATCCACCACCACCGCCGATTCGTTACGTGACGGATCGGAACTTTCAGCGACGTAACCCGCAAGCCCGCCTGGTTTCGGGTGGGTGCAATTAATAGAATTCCATCCCATCGCAGCCCGCGTTCCAACCAAAGCAGCAGCGCCGCGCTATAATAAATTTCATCCAAATTCGTTCGTTGCGCAATACGCGCTGGAAGGAACGCGCAACAGTATGCAGGTGAGAAACCAGCGATAGGCAGAGAAGACAGAGGAAACGCTAAAGATGAGTTTTCTATTGCTTTTGGGTGGTATAAATTCCACCAGCTTTTGCTGTTTTCTCCATTCTCTCCACATCCATTTCGTTCGTTATCTGCCACACACGCGCACATTGTCTCCACCCGGTGCTTTACGATAACCGATTATGGCATGGGCTTTTTTCTCTATCTCTTTCTTCAAAGCCAGCTCAACAACAATCGGAATTGAAATCAAACCCATACCCTGCAATGCATTAGTAGGGTGTGCTCTTCTCCCCTTGTTTTGCTGCTGCTTCAAACACCTCATATGCCATGCGGCTGACAGCACGCTGATTAGATTGGATGCGATTGTCACTTTCCCTTTCCCGGCAGCATGACCTATTCCAATCGTGGTGGGCATCATGGTGCTGCAGTGCAGCGCTAATGTCCACGGTTCATGCACGGGTGCTGCTGGATAACGAGACGGGCGTAGCGAAGACGTTGATGCGCTGCCGCTGCCGCTGATTCGGGACACTTAAGACGTCACCCGAGCAACACACAGCTCCGGCGGCAGGTCGATGACACACACACGTACGGGTTTTAGGACCGATTTGTCTCACACATTTAGATCGCCAACACGTGGCAACACGTTCAGTGTGTCGGTTTCGCATAGCGTCCAGTTTGAACCGCGCCGAAGTAGCAATAAAACAATTACCGGTGTGTTGAAAGTGACATGAAATTGCTGCAGCAAAGCTCCCCACTGCAAGATATGCTCAGCAAAATGTAAAAGAAACTATTCCGTGAATTTCCTGACATCCTGATCGTGTGTCAATCAAACCGAGAGAGAGCCTAATTGATTCGATTTTCGTGAGGGTCTTAAATTTGGCTCCCAATGGCTTCCCCCCTTGCACGTTAATGAGTGGGTCGTGACGCTGTAAAAGTTCTACTTCGTAACCGTGATTCGTGATGTGCTGCAATGATGGCTTATACGGATTTAAAAAAAATGCTTGTGACGATTAATTCCCATTCCCAAAAAGCGTGAGAACCATCAAGCTGGTTAAACAATTGGGCTCCGGACGAGACCGGTGTGTTAAATATTTAACGATAAGCTCCACTTTATCTCATTCCCATGCGGTAGTTATAGTTCCCATGAGAGAGAGAGAGAATAATTGAACTACAGCTTATACAGGGCATGGGGTTGGGATTTTTCGGGTGCTTCCAGCTCAGAACAAGTTCCTAGTTGCTCGGTCGGTGGAAATCGTGGCTTGTTACCCCTTACTTATCGGCGAACAAAAGCGAATTAATGAACGATAACGTGGCCAACAATGTTTCGAAGCTGCATGAAAGCTGTTCGAGACCGTTTAGCATTGGCTGCTAGATCCGTAAAATCCGTTACGCAATTTACGTTTTGTACAGCTAACTAACTTGTAGGTTGCGAGAAAAGCTGCCTCATTCTAATGCACTATCAATGCAAAAGTGGGCACCAACGGGAAAGATGATTAGCTGCATCGAGGGTAAAGAGAGAAGGAACATTTCTATAAAAAGCACGAACAAATTCACCTGGCAATGTTATCTCATTTTCAAAACAACTTTAACCTGCTCCATACCTAAACTCACATCCCCCGTTGACCGCACCGGGTTGGACAAACAGTGCCATATCGGGAAGGTATTAGCGACCGGAGGAATGCACTTTTGCAACCCCCTCGGCATGGTTTGTGATCACTCAAGAGTCACGTAAATAAAACGAGGGCACACACTCTCCACAAAAAGCGGAACATGGCTATTCCATTCCAAATCGCACGTTTTTTTTATGTGTTGTTATCTGCTATCGGAAGGTAAATACAATCCACAGGTCCCTCCATAGTTGACCACTTCAAACGATGGAAGGTAGGTATGATTGTGTTTTTTTGTAAAAAAAAAATGCTTAAAGCTTTGGTGGAAATAGAACGGAAATTTCAAAATAGCAATAGGCATGGTTTAACCGTGTTTGTATAATTGTTTCGATCGTTTATGGTGTAGATTTGATTTCTTCTGACGAAATAACTGTATAATAAATCAAATAGTGACCCATTTTTAAGTATTTTGAAATTTTTCATACTATCTGGAACTTTTAACAGACTTTCTCGACACTCAAAAGAGTAGTGTGGTTAGATGTCATAACACAGAAGAGCTATATATTCATGAAATTATGTAAGCTTTAAGAAGCCATAAAATTGATATAGTAAACTAGCTTTGACCATATTGTCGTTCACTATTTTTGATAATGTCAGTTTGAACGTATAAAGCTTCTTGTTATGTTTGCTGAGACAGTTAGCAGATTTTCTCGGGGCTCTGAAGAACACACCCTCTAGATGTGGCATGAAAAGGCTTGAAACTTCTAAATTATGGCACAGAAACTCAATAAACAATACTAAGATACTAAGTGAAATGCTATAAAAATCATTTTTGATGCCATAAAAAACGTTGAAAACAGTGTTAGCTCTTTATTAAGAAAAAAATTAATATTATTTTTACAAAATACATAACAATTTCAGTACATCATCAATTTTAAAGACAATAGTGTTTTTGAAATTAGTAAATATGATATCATGATGCAGAGGCGCACATTATCTTATCACGCAGTGGGTTGCAATGCGGCTGGACCCCTTTCGTTGACAATCGATACCACTCCCTCTCCTTCTACAGGAGGCTGAGTCACTGGACGCCCAGTGATTCACGCACTTTAAATTCCAAATTTGGTTGAACATAAAAGACCACTAATAAATGATGCCAAAATTCATTATCGAGTTGAACGAGTTTCATATACCTGCCGCGGTACACCTCTTTTTTATGGCAAACATGTTTTATGTTCCAACTAAATTGCCTTTCCAATTTTGGCACCAACCCTTATCGCCCCAAAGGGTTCCCCTCGATGGAGACACTCGAGCTCCTCCGGTCCTAGTTGGTGCACAACAACAACCCGGGGACGGTAGATGACATCAGTGGCAGCAACAATTTCTCCTCCGGACGCACCTAAACGTACCTCCGGCCCGGTGTTAATGAAACAAAAATGCTGTTTGCGCCGCGATATGGGCAGCCGCGAGAGACACTTGATTCAGTCGAGCTCCCTCGAGCCCAACAACGAGCGTGCAGGGCTGATAAGATAAAGCGAGCGTTGGTGAAATACCGGTCAAGCGGCAGTCGGTACGGTAAAATGGACCGTTTTTCTAAACCGCACTGCGGGAGTGCATTGCAGAAGAAAACATTGCAAAAAGTAAAGAGTTTTTTTGTAAAGAAAAATAGATTTTGCTCAATTTGGAATTTATGTATATAGGAGTAGTCGTTCCACTGTCGTTATTGCCATTTCTCATAGCTAATTGACCAACATGATTTTATTGATCTACTACTGTGTTGTTTTTTGCGGAATTTGCACCCATTGATCGATTACTCAAATGAAGATAGCGAATACGTTGTTGGTGTCAACCAAAAACGACTGTAGCTGCGTTTTCTAATGTATTTTCTACAAGCACTTTCAAGACGCCTTTCAAGTTCATCAATCTTTGGGACGTTTCAACCCGACCGGTCCAGCAACTGCTGGTCCGATAAAGGTATGCGCTACAGGGGTTTTTGTTGTGAGCTGTTATCAAAAACGTCGTCTCCAGTTCGTCTTGTCATGTACGATAATTGATAACCAATCACCAGTGCTTGTTCACTCGATATGGTACAGTGTAGCGTCATAAGCGTTAGTAGGAAAAGAGCAAAACTCTGTTTGCTGTATATTTATTTCTTTTCAGTGAGTTTTATATTTAATAATTGTTCTGCACTTTTTTACTGTGAAGTTTCATGCTTGCTGTTTAAAATTACAAATATAAGTATGATCTTTCTTCTTTGGCATAACAAGCGTCGTTGGCTTTCAGTGACTTATTGATTACCATAGCAGGATAGACAGACTATTTATGAGGTTACAGTCCCATTCGGGGCTTGAACCCATGACCAGCATGTTGATAAATTGTACGAGTTGACTACTGTACCACGAGACCGGTCCAAGTAGTGAGTGTGTAGTGCTTACAACAATACAACATTTATCCAATGCGTTATATTTTACTTTCATAAGTTCTTTGAGCAAATTGTAGTGATTTGACACATCAATTATCAAATGCAAAGTAAATTCCCTTCTGGTACAATTTTATAATTATTTTAAGAAGGTTTTAAATTGCAATATACAGTCAGAATTACAATTATTGAATATTATATAATTAATTTGTTGGCTAAAACCAAACACTTGATATAGCCGTACCTCTTGTATAGCTAGTCATTATAGCGGCTGCTCCATAGTCCTTCCACACATACGGGGCCAAGTATCATTCTGAGAATCTTCCTCTCGAACGCGGCTAAGAGGGGTTTCGTCATTTTTGGACAGTGTCCATATCTCAGAGACGTATGCGGACACTGTCTGTTTCATTCTTATTTTCTGTATGAGTACCGGCACTATATAGGTGCTATAGAGTCCCAGCGTCCGTCGCAACAGGTTCTTTGAGGTGAAGTGATTTTTCAGACTGTAGAATGATCGGTTAATAGTCAGCCTAGCCCTAAACCTAACACGTCAAGCCAAATTACACGAAAGTTAGTGATATTTTGGCTGGAAATTGGGTAATTTAAGTATTTTGCGGCCGTTTTCGGTCTCCGCTGATGGTGATCTCGGGGACCTCCAGTACTTAATTTGGAAAAATCCAATATGGCGGACTGCAACTATCAAATGGGGTTGGAAAATACAACCCCCAAGATAAATATTGCTCCACTGACAGGCTGAACATTTTGCTTTCTAGTTTAAAATAGAAAAGAGATCAATAACAGTTTTGCTCTGGTCTCTTTTCTATTTATTTTCTGGCAATGGTTTTAAAACAATTCTTGAAAAGCTCCTAATGATGAGCCTTGAACTAAAAACAAAATAAACAAGATTTTGCTGCTAGATTGCTGCTATATGAATTTCACTCACTGTATAGCCTTTCCCATAATAGACAATCCAATTCGTCATACAGACCACCTCAAGCTCGCTCAAACGTTTGCCTAAATTCCAGTACCAAAATAACCTTTACGAACAAAATGCCGATAAAGAAGTGAAAGACCCACACTATCGGCTTATCAAGCTGCCTGCCCGAGCGCTTTGAACTTTTCGCCACACGTAATTGCACACGAAGCAAACAAGCTTGCAAAATTTATAATACCTCATCCCTATTCGGTCGTACCTCGGGCCCAAGATACCATCCGTTACATACTCCACGAGTTTCCCGTTTCGAACACAAACGCCCCCTTCTCGTTTAGCTTCCCAAGGGTTCTGAGGGTTGGCGCAAATTACGCTTCACTCTGACGATGAAAGCAAAAAATGGAAAGCATTTTGGCGTGGTTTGCACCGAGAAGGGGGTTTGCTGCGCGAATGCTGCCAAACCACCAGTCATCGCAAATCACACAATACCGTGTATTGATTGCGGCAGAACGGAACCAAAAACAGCTCGATTTATGGGACGCACGAAGGTGACCTTTCTCACTTTCCCCCAGAGGCCGTGCGATGTGCGATGGGGGGCCGCGCACTGTCACGTTGTTTTCTCCTCCCAACGATTTGGCTTTTGCAATGGAATTCGTCGCTGTTGAATAATTTCTACCCCGCACCGGTTTGCCCCTGTAGCTTCCCTAGTGTTCGGGCACGATTGCAGCATCTTGTAAATGATCGTTCACCGTTTCAAAAAAAAAAACGGACGGGAAATGCGAGCTGAATGATCAATTTCCCAAAATTTTGCCCTTTTCGTTGTTGTCCGTCGCATATATGGCGCACCTCGCGATATCGGAGGAGAGGCAATGACACTGCCCCAATATGTTGCTGTTGTACCTGGAATGGCATTCCCGATCGATATAAACAAGCGACGAACCCATTATCGGTGGTTGGGACGGAACGAGCGACTTTTACTTTCCTCCAGTCGTCGTTTACCGCTCGTGATCGTATTTCGAACGCTTTCCTTTCGCGCGAAGGTGACGGGGACCGGTTTTTGGTTTGGGTGCGATGGATCGCTCAAGGGCTTTTGGGGGATATTTCTCTCAGCTCGGTTCCTTCGGCACGATAATTCATCTCCCTGTTTGGCGGCATGATCAATTTGGCAACAAAATGGTCCAGCTAAATGTAAGTCATTTATCAACATTCGAACGAACCGGTTGCATCAGACAGGGTGGTTTGATTTGTTTTTGCATTTCAACCAAATGTGCTACCATGTTGAGCGTTGCGCGCTGACTATGTGAGGTAATATGAGTTTCAAAATAAATATTCATGATTGCAGAAAAGCAAATCGCTATGTTTATGCTTGTAGCGTGTAATTTAGTAGAGCTGCAGATTTAAATCTATTTTATGATAAGATTTTTTTACTCCAACGACACGTAGGAAATGCACAATAAGATGCACAAACCTTGAACGTTACACTTGTGTCCAACCCACTCCAGCACGTTCTTTACGATCGCCTGCCCGATCTTTGCACGATTAAACCTATCAAACCGGCTTCGCCCGATGAAATCAAAATCACAGCCATCATCATTTTTCTGCTGCAGCTTCAAGTTGTACTCTACCCTCTTGCTTTTTGCACAAAGTACAACGGAGAAAGTGCCTCAAGAGAACATGGTTCACATGTGTTTGAAGCATACGCACACATACACACTTGTGGTTGGGTTTTTGCTCCCGCTGTGATTGAATTTATCTTCCGTTTTTTGTGCTCTGTTACTGTTACTGTTGTCTGACCACTGCAGGCACGCATTTGCATTCCGTGAAGCGCTTCCAACTGATTCAGCAGTAAAGAGTTGCAAAAGCAATAAAAAAAAGCAGTCGAGGGCCAGATAAGCAGCGTTAACCAACAACAGTAACACCATTAACAATTGCATCTTTTGTGGGCTTCCTCGTTTGTTTAATTTTTTTGCTTTACTGACTTGCCCATCAACACCTGCGCTTGTAGGATTGGTCCTATTACCCCTTCATTACCTTCCAAACAGCCATTCCTCGCGCAGGGCAACATGTACGCAGAAAGCAATGAAACTCGCATAAGCATTGCAGATTGCAAGCAAAAAAAGCGAAATTATAATCTGACAGTAAACACGGGGAAGCCCACTGAAGAGTGTTTGTTGGTGGGTCGATAAAATCCGCAACAAGCAAACGGCCGCAGCAGCAAAATCAACATCCTTCAGTTCAGTGAAAACGTACCGACGCTGCGCGGTGAGGTAAGATTCACAATAAACAGCCCCCCGACAATGTATGTTTGTTGAACGGCAAAAGAACATATGTTGAGCGGGGAGGACTCTCGATCTTTTCGCACCGAGAGAAAGCGAAATGGTAAGATGAACGAGAGCTTGAGAGCTTTAAGATCTGTTGTGCGTTTGGCTCAATTTATTTCTTTGCTATTTTATCGTTTTTGGTTTACGTTGCATATTTCCCTTTCCCTTTGTGGATGGTTTTTCCCACTCCAACCGAACTCCATAAAGTGTGCTGATCTTGTTCCTGCCTTTTGTTTCCCACCCCAGCTCAGCGTGTCAACTTAATTAATGGTATTATAAAGAAAGCTTGATAGACATGTCAACCAAGAGCGCGGTCCAATAGAACACACCACCACGCTCTGTGGCCAGATTGATGCGACAAACATTCCGAGTGATCACACGATACGGAGTGAAATGATACCGTGGGTTTGAGGTAGCAATCTTTCGTCACAATTTTTTAATAATACATAATGAAACAGATAAACATCTGCTTCCCCGAGCGCGCGTCATTGTTTCGGCTGAGTAGCATTTCACACCTCCCGCTGGGTTGGGAAAATGGACGTGTTTTACGGATGGAACGCAACCGTTAGGATCTCTCCGATCGCTGCTCGTTTTGGAGAATGGACAAAGTAGCAGTTTGTTCGGATCCGGAAGACTATGACACTTGATAGAGATCGCGATCGGTTCTTTAGCATTAATTAGACCTTAGAATGAGTTAGAAGGGGGAAATAAGTAACGTTTGAAGATGTAACAGGTTGGCTGATAAGTCCCCGGTCTGACACATAGATGGCGCCGCTAGTATTAAATGCATTTTTTTTTATATACTACCAACCTTCAAATGATTCGTGTCAAAATTTGACGTCTGTATGTCAATTAGTTTGTGAGACAGAGCGTCTTTTGTCAAGCAACTTTTGTGTTGAGTTGTTCCACCAAGACAACGCACCGTGCCACAAGTCATCGAGAACGATGGCAAAAATTCATGAATTGGGCATCCTTTTGAGGTCTGAGAACAAGAAAAAGTCGCTGGGGCCAGATCTGGAGAATACGGTGGGTGGGGAATCAATTCGAAGCCCAATTCATGAATTTTTGCCATCTTTCTCAATGACTTGTGGCACGGTGCGTTGTCTTGGTGGAACAACATAACACAAAAGTTGCTTGACAAAAGACGCTCTGTCTCACAAACTAATTGACATACAGACGTCAAATTTTGACACGAATCATTTGAAGGTTGGTACTATATAAAAAAATGCATTTAATACTAGCGGCGCCATCTATGTGTCAGACCGGGGACTTATCAGCCAACCTGTTATGTTTGGGTGTAACAGTTTTTGTTTTGAGAAAAGTAAAACATGCGGGAACTCGAGCAAACCAGAGAAACGTACGGATGAAACACGAACGTTTTAACAAGCGATAGCAAGTCACCGAATCAACGTTGTACCTAAGGTCATTATTCTACTGTCGCAACAAGGATGGAGATGTGGTTAGTATCCAACCAGAGGTCCTCTCGCGGTGAACTTAGTGATTTGATGAACTACTCAACGACCAGTTTAACGAACAGCTAGAACAGCTCCACTAGCAAATAGTGTCATGCTATTGACACCTAGCATATAGAAAACACAAAAAGCTAACCGTCGGCTGAAAAATAACAAGGCACCGGAACTGAAGGAATCGCAGCTGAACTGATCAAGAATAGAAGTACACGAGTAGAAAACGAGATTCATCAAATTGTTACTGAGGTGTGGGACATCGAATCGATGCCTTGTGATTGGAATCTCGGCATCATCTACCCCATATACAAGAAGGGAGACAGGTTGTACAACTACAGGGGTATTACGGTGTTGAATACCGCCTATACAATATTCTCCCTCATCCTTCAGGATTGACTTGTCCCTCACGTCGAAAAGATAGTTCCGACTATCAGATAGAAACTATCAAAAAAAGATTCCGAAACGGAAAATCAACCACAGATCAGATCTTCACCATGCTGTAGATCTTGGCGAAGATGGCAGAATACAGACACAACACGTTCCGTATCTCTTCATTGTCTTCAAAGCTGCATATAATAGCATAGCCAAGGTAAAACTGTACGACGCTATGAGCTCATTTGGAATCCCGGTCAAACTGATAAGGCTAGTTAGAATGACTATGACAAACGTCACTTGCCAGATGAAGGTGCGCCTGCGCCAGGAGAAAGGTCTTGCCTGCCTGCTATTTAACTTGACGCTAGAGAGGGCCATTCGGAACTCGTGGGTGGAGACCACGGAAACCATTTTCTGTAAGTCAACCCAGATCCTGCCATACGCCAATGATATAGACATTATTGGTTTGCGGCTCTCCTATGTTGCAGAAGCCTACCAAGGGATGACCTGTCGGTAAAGATCCTCAGATTGCGGATAAACGATTTCAAATCATTAAATAATCCAAACCTACGTAGGCGTGACGTACAGATAAGTGAATGCACTTTTGAATTCGTTTCCGAATTCACTTTTCTTGGGTAAAAGATCAACAACGACTATTATAGAGTTGCTCGCAAGAATACTGGCAGCCAACCGGTCATTCTACAGAAATCCTGTTAAGTTAACCTCAAAGTTAACCTGTTGCAACGGACGAAGCTGGGGCTATATAGCACCTATATAGTGCCGGTACTCACATACGTCTCTGAGATATGGACACTGTCCAAATGTGACGAAACCCTCTTAGCCGCGTTCGAGAGGAAGATGCACAAAAGGATTCTTTTTACAATTTCATTTCATTTTACTTATTTTAAAAACATATGTTCCATTAAATACATATTTTCTTTTATTTTATCTGGAGATAGCCATATTTCCTCTCATAATGACGTATTTTTACACCTGCTCGTCAAGGCGAATCGGTTCAGGGCTTTGTAGTAACATGGTTAACCCCTGTAAAGCTTCACCAAACTTATGACGGAACGAAGGAAGTTTTCGAAGGCAGTTTTTACGCATAAATATTTAAAATGATTTGCCACTTTTCCCCGAACCAACAAATAATGTCTCGTTGTCATTGTAAAAGTGACAGTAAGTGCCACATCGGCTTAGAAAAAAGGTCGTCTTCAAAACCGAATCACCTTTCACACCAAATTACGCACATTTCACTTCGCTCCAACCTGCCAAAGAAAATACTCTCCTGCCGAAGGCGACGATCAGATTTACTTGACATTTTGCCCATTTTGTGGTTGTTGTTTTTCTTTTCACCTACTGCTGCTAGGCATTACAAAACAACAGTTCCCATCCATACACTAAGTGCTGATGCTAGCTAATTCTCACTCCCACCCCAACCCCGAAGTGTCTAGTTATAGTCCTCCGACCGCGACTAAGTGGCAAAGTGGCAACATAATTGTGCACCAAAAGCAGCACCACACCAACGCTGCGTTTGCAACACACGTTGGCAAGACACACTTTCGAAGGTTTTGAACTGAAGCAACAATGCAACCTTTCGTCTAGTCAGACGAAAGAAGCTGTACAAGTGTTTCGGCGTAACGCGAAACGACAAAGAATGAGGCGTTAGGCGTTAGGTGGATAGAGCTAACTCTCAGCGGCTTAACCCGGCGCTGATCTGTCTGTCTGTTGGTTTATTGTTTTTTGATTGGTACGTTTCTTTAGTACGGTGTTTGCACGGGTGCTATTACACCCGGGTACCGATGTGTGCCGATTATAATAATCACTGCAGTAACAAATTCTACTTCAGTTTTTGCGGATTTCTTTTTTTGCATAATTGCCCCATGCGCGTAACGTTCGGCTTATCGTTTATCTAAGGCGTTGGCGTGCCTGGCGAGTATTTATAATAACATTAATTCCTGCTGATAGTCTGGGCTGTATGGAGAGGGATTAGGAAACTTCCCCCCATGGGGTCCCGTTTCCGCCCACACACCAGTGTATAAATTATTGCCAATTGTTGTGTTCTCTCGCTTTCAGCACCTCGCCTGGGCATAACACGGTTCGTGTATTTGTACTATGTTCACTTCTCTTCAATCAAACATTCAAACAGTGAGGAAAGAGGTAAAAGCATGGTGGTGATTCCATACATTTCTCACGATGTACTAATGCACGCGTGTGTGTTTGTTTTGTCTTGATCGGATGCACCTTCGTGCGTGCGGTCCGTTACACTCCGGCTTTTTTTTTTTGTTTCACTTTCCGAATCACTTTTCCCGCAAGCTTACGGGCACAACACAAGGCAACTCACACACACAGGGGGCTCCCGTTTTTGGGGTATTATTTTATAGAAGTATTGCCCGGCTACGGATCCCACCAGTAAACTACCGTTAAATGATTACTACATCTTGAATGAGAAGACACGCTGTATGTCTTTTTGTCTTGGTTGGGGTTGGTAGGAAGGTGCTTACAAATTATGAGCGCCATCAGCATAATGGCGGGAAGCAGAAGAATTAGGAAGTGCACTCGTTTATTGCACCCCACAGCAAATGGAAGTGTGCATTTGTTTCGCCGCTTCGTAGACGTAATGGAATGGAACTGACTTTCCCCCGGCCAGTTCGGAAAGCGAAAGGAACGCTTCTACACATATGGGAAAAACCAGGGGATGTTGTAGAGTGATGCATTAATAAAATTCACACTCTTCGCACAAGAAGCAGAAGAAGAGGTACAGGTAGGACTTTTTCCCCTCCCCACACTCACACACACACACACACGATTCACACTTCTAATGAAGGAAGTGGCTTCCACGGCTTAGGTCATTACAATATACATCAAGCTCTGTGCTGCTGTTTTGCTTTCGTTTCATTAACCAGACAGGCAGGTGAAAAAATGTGAATTAAATGATGAACACTTCAACCGTCGTCTTGGCCCTTCATAATGTCCACATTAGCAAGGGGTGATGCGGAAACCAAATGGTTGTTCCGGACCAGAAGCAAAGTTTATTGTTTTAAAAGGACCACTTTTGCAGCAAAAACAGAAAGCTTTAGTTCTGTTTTTTTCGTACCAAGCGTGTGGCAATAGTATGAGTTTGGCTTATTTTGGAGCTTATTTTCTCACATTGATAAAGGGCTAACGCTCCGATAAAAACGGGCTTAGGATCGTAGTTTCAGGAAGCGGCCAAAGTTACGTGCCCTCTGCGCGTTCGTGCTATCGTGCGTTATAGCGTACAGCAAAGCTCTGCTGCGCGCATGGGAAGTGAATTTCTTATAAAGAAATAAAAACCTTTTGCCACACGCTGCTGTTGTTTGTTTGCCATGTCGCATTTTTTAATGCGTTCATATTAAGCACAGAGTGCAAATTCATTCATTTAATACTCTCTTAAAGGTAATGTTTTTTTTTGTAAAAACATGGAAAAAAGAATAAAATCTTCATGTACACCTGAGCTTAAAACCAGAACCAAAATTTATGATCACTTTACAAATTGTGCTCTACAAAAAAGAGTTTCGCTTTAGAAAGAATAAAACACGACACGCTCTAATGAACAAAAAACCACGGGCTGACAAAAAGAAGAAAAAATGCTCAATCCACTGACGTTACAGAATCAGCTGTCCGGCGGTGTCGGTCGAGACAGACACGCACCGTCACGGGTTGACCGCTGGACCATATGGTCGATTGGTGGATGGTGGTGGAAGCCTGTTAGCATCTGAAGCCGTACTTCCTTCGATACTAAATTTTATACCGTGCGACTCAGGTGTCGCCGGGGGACCAACGCATTCGCTTCGATCGCTCGCACCACATGGTCCCGTGCGTATGGTGGTGTGGTGTTTTGATCCACTTCACCAACCAACCCAGCCAGCCAGCGATCCGTCACACCGCCAACAGTAAAAAGAAGACACCGTAAAATGCAGTAGAAAGGGCTCACTGTAGCAAAAGGGTCGGCTTTGTTGCTGTCCGAAATGATGGGGACGTTGTGGTGCGGAGTTGAAAATTAACGTTCATCGAATTACAGTTCTTTTTGTTTTGTTTTGGTGGAAGGGTTCCCGCAGGAAACGGATCGTTTCGGTTCAGTTGCCGGATGGAGACCCTTTTTGTATCGGGCAGGAAATTAATGCTAACTCTTCCCTGGTGCTGGCTACCACCATTTTCGATTCGATTTCTTAAACTCATGTTTACAAGCTTAAGCAAAAGATAGCTAATTTAATAGCGCAATCATAATTTATTGAGCCACTGTCATATTGCTCCAATAATCATTGTAATCATTGTACTGCCAAACATTACTGATTGCTCTTTAATTAAACCCTCCCCGGAAATAGAGTCGGTGATGGTGACCCATCAAAGATTAGGCCCCAATCTAAGACGGCTTATTGATGACATGGAACATGCTATCCGATCGTAAGGGTAATTAGCCACACATCGCGGGCAAGGTTGAGGTTTGCCAAACAATCGGTGTACTTAAAAAGCCGCTTCCTAGTCAACTACTGTTAAGAGAGAAAAAAGAGAGAACGCTTACCTCCATTCCGATCTGTCTCATGATGATTGCTGGAGCTAAGGTTGGGTCTCGGCTTTACGCGTTATCAATCGATAATACACCCCGAACCACCACGACCACTTGAAACGGCAGATAGCGATAGAGGGTATTGATTTAATCTGCCTCTATCTCGACGCACGGGCAAACCACCTTTTCGGTCGGTCTGACTACACTGCACCTGTGCAAACGTTTCCACCTAAATGGAGCTTGGTTTCGGCTTCTCAACTTTTTTTTAGGATGATTCAACTAGTACAAAATGCTTCCCTTTGCTAAACACTTTAAAAACAAAACCGACTGTCACCAACCGGGCACAAAACCTTTTGCTCTGAGGGCAATGAATCGCTTTTTTTTGGCTACCTATCAGCGTGACGTCAATTTGACGAGCTTGTTCATCCCAGCGGATCGAAAAGTCGAACAGGAGGAGCCTGACCTCTAATGGTACGCACCGTTTCCCTTCCGATGGAGCCAAACACAACCGACTAATGATACACACTTTGACACACGCAGCACTTGTAACACGCAGGCGGGCCGAACCACACACAACGCCGATCGCTTGGATGTGCAAACGTATGTTCCGTTGATCGAGAGCTCACTTCAAATACAGGTGATCGTCACGCGTTGTTTTTTTTTGTGACCCTCAGCTTCTCTTTCGCAAGGTAGATGAACTCCGTTTTTCCGTTTCTAAACTACACCACTGCCCGCATCAGCACAACCAAGCTACCGAAAAATGTTAGCTACGATCGCAACCGGATAGAAGGTGTGTCTGTGTGCTAGGGGCGATCGACCAGCGAGTTTTCACCTGTGCGCACTCGTCGACGATGCAGTTGGAACTCGTGTGCTGGGTCAGCACGAAAGCCACCGTTTGGCGCGATTCAGTGCTCAGACCTCAGCTCCCAGGGAATGTGACGCTCGCCTTTGCTCCAGCTGAGTTAGAGTGAGATAACCCCAATGCGGTTCATTTGTGAGGGAATGTGAGGGGAATATTTCCCGGTACACTGTTTGGAAGTGAGAGAGCGCGAGAGAGTGCGCAGGCGGAAAAAAGAGCGCAAAGGGTGTCCATTTGCTCGCAAAGATAACGAACACTATGGAGCTTGTTGGGACAGAGCTCATCGCTTGGATGGCTTAAAATACAGTCTGTTGAAATGTGTATGTTATGTTGTAAATTTTATAATGTTATTTTTATTAAATGCTTCAAGAAGGACACGCAACCCGTTGAATTTTAATAAACAAATAACAAATAGGAAATGTGTATGGCAAACATCTAATCAGTGCAATTTGTTTCAAGAATTGTCATGTGCAGTATAAAATGAATTTTTACTAAAACATTCTATGCATTTAAAAGTCATAAATTTAAGAATTTTATGTAAAAATCGCATCAAATAAATGATATACTATCGATATATACTATCTATTTTATCATAATAAAAGTACTAAATTTAATATAAATTTACTATAAATTTAAAATATGAAAAAGTAGAACATAATGCCATTGCGATCATCGAAGATTCCTAATATACTTTTAACTTATAGTGATCAAAGTATGCATTTTTTTGTTTTCTTATTAAACAGCCTATTACTGTTAAAAATATATTTCAATCTTCATTTAAAAAAACACATTACAAACAACACATTGCCACAACATATCTGGACTGAATAGGATGAGTTTGAGTATTTACGACAAAAGTAGGTTCATCCAATTGTTCAATAAACACAAAATTATTATCATTTGCTTGTTATTAATAGTTTGTTTTTTCACGTTTGTGTTTATTAGTTTTAAGTCCTATTAGTTATGAAACATTTTCCCATTAAGCATGAGACTGGTAAAATTACCACAAAAAGGGTATTTTAAAACGCACATTATGCTAAAGATTTTTATTTTTTGTGTCCCCAAAGTAACTTAAATTTTTCCATTTTAACCACATTTCATCCCAATGTGCAGCTTTGGGAGCAAAATCAAGATATTTAAGCCTCAAGCTTTGATGAGAGTAAATTTTAAGTCACAGAGAGAAAGCAAGAGAGCTTTTTGGCCGCTTAAGCTTTTTATTTATTATTCCTTCAATAACAACTTTATCTGCATTTTTTGTTATTGGTACATCACGCAAAAATTGTGTTCATTTTTACATGTTTATGCACTACATTTGTACGTGGTAATCAGTAGCTTTTCCTGCATGTGGGAACAAAATTTGCTCATTAAAAACCCCCAAACCAACCGTCCAACAGTAAAACGAATATCATTAGCAGGTGGAAAACAATCAATCCATCTAACGATCGATAATTTTCGCTACTGCCACTAACGGCGATTCACCAGATTCACATCCATATTTCCCATATTTTTTGCATCAATTGCCGAAGTTCATTAGCGCATCTCTCCCTGCTCGCACCTTCTTACCCACAGACGCGCGCGTGCAAACTTTACCAACCAACTC
>SIXB01000048.1:39646-118730 GCA_007018985.1 Anopheles bwambae
GAAAGGTATGCATGCTTCACTCATCAGGATCTAAAGGCAAGGACAAGGCAAAAGAGACACAGAAAAAATTCCTCACGGCTACAGATGTCCTTTTGATGCGTTGTCTATGCGTCTCGCTCGGTATCACAGCGGCTTACGGCAGGTAAGCAGTACAAATGCTGCTACCTGATACGCACACATGTTTATCGAACACAACTATTCGGTTCGGCTCGGTAAACTTCACAAGGATGCCGGAGCAAAAGGGCGCAGACTTTTTCATGATTTTGTATGACTTCGGCTGTTTTGGACTACGCGTGTAGGCGCAGGCATTGGGTGTGCCGATGAGAACGGTCATTTGTTTTCCTTCCCGCCTGGACAACGGATCCTACGTGTGGCTGCGGTTTTTTGTAGCTCCCGCATGTATGGGCCCCTTGCATTAAGATACAGTTTTATGCATAACTGAGTGCAGTTGGCGGAATTATGATAGCGGTCGAGGGCTGGCGCTACTACCGGTGCGTGTAAGCCCGATGGCAGGCACGGACAGGCGTGAACTATTGGGTTGGATTGAATTTCAACCACCAACCAGGAAGACGGTATAAACGACGTGTGCAAAAATGCGTTTTGACGGGTTGAGTGACACGAGTTTTACCGCATGGATCGTTGCTATGATTGACATGTATATGTTATGTTTGAATAATTTTTTTTTTTTTGCAAATATCATACATTTTGGTCTAATCTGATTTTTATGAGCATTTACACTCAATTTAAATCCCAAATGTAGCTCTAATGTACCGTTCACCGGGTTGCCATAGTGCAAATGCAACCGTGCGTGTGCGGGTGAGTGTGGATGATTATTGATCGCATTTTGATGCTAATGGGCTTCTCGAGCCAACGATCCGATTTGCCGCAGCTCCAATCAACCGCACTGGTGGTCAAACATACGCTCGTTGGCCGGTGAATCGCATCGAATTTATTTGCCCCACCTATACCTCCCGTCTTCAACCTCTTTTTCTCCTCTTTTGCTAAGTGGAAAATCGTTGTTGTATATTTATACATGAAAATTAAAAATTCTGCAACTGCGAGGATCGCAAAACTAACGCCCCAAAAGTTCGGGTTTGACGATGTGTACGGTTGGTGATTTATTTATTTCTTCTTTTTTGTTTGCACATATTGGCAAAATGTAAATGTGCCTATTTTTTGTGCCATTGTCAACCGGAAACACCCCCCCCCCCCCTTCCTGAAAGAGAAAGGAGGAAGAGTTCCAGAAGTAAAGAATTGACATTGCTGCTTTGGAAATGGAGTTTTGCTAACGACTTGCTTAATCGAACGTGACGCACGCGCTTCGAAAGTTTAACCGCGAATGGGACGCGCTTCTCTCGATACAAATCACAACGCAGCACCCGCAGCCAGCGTGCATTGTACCGTCAACGCTGTTTGAACTTTGGCACGAAATCTCTCCCGCTTGTGAATTCGCTAGACAAAATCCGCAAGCGTGTGTAACCATATGATCGCTCTCTACGACAGTTTTTTGTACAATCGACAGCAGGTGAAATGCTATGTTTTTTTTTGTCTCCGGGGAGGAAAAGTTTTCGGTCCGTTTACGTCTTTTTTTTTTTTGCTTGGTTTGGTTAATTGATGACCAAATAAATCACACACTTAGGCCAAAATTAGACAGTACGGCCCCGTGGCAGAGGAAAAGAAAAACACCACCCCAAACCAACCGTCGACCTCAATGAAGGCAATTTCGGACAAGAGTGTATGTGTGTGTGTATGTGCTGGGCGGTGATTTAGGTTGACCGCGAAGGCCGTCCATCTAAACATTGCTGCCGGTTGTTACCCGGTATCTGTCATAATGCACTCCTCACTCGATGACTGGCGGCTGTCGATTTCTCTGCACACTTTTTTTGTTTAGTTTCTTCCATGCGGGGGAATTTTCTTTTACAGTTCGTGTGGTGCGGTGCTGGATAACATTAATAAAATTTCAATTATCCCATGAACGCTATAGTGCATTTCGCGGTTTTTTAGTATTGGAAGATATGATTTATTGGTTGGATTACCGTGTTCATTTTATGTTTTGCTTTTTTCGTGATGAATTTCACATTAAACGTGTTTTTATTAATCGAATTAATCCCGAAAATTTCTTCTGTTAACAGTTTTGTTATTTTTTTAAATATCTTACTTATCTTACTACTTTTTGAACTAAGATCGGAAGTTTAATTTATGACATATTGTGTACATGTGTTTTTATCCTTACTCATTACAGTTTTTAAATCCATTTCGTAAGGTCTGTTATTTATTAACCAACAATTTCTTGTTTGTTTATTTTGTTTTGTTTTAGTATGGAGATGTCATTCTATCATTTATAGTATAACGTTTATAAACTATTTAAAAGAGGATTTTGTTATTTTTGCATAATTTTCATTTATCATCAATAGATAATCCTGGAGCCAAGTAATTACTGCATCGAATGAAAGGATATTGAAGTCACAATACAATAAACTAAAAGAAAAAAATATCCATGAGCTGTGCTAGAAACCAAAACAAAAAAGCCCCTAAACTACGAACGATAAATTATTTAATAAGAAATAAAATTCTCACATAACGTACAACCAAAACAAACAAAACCATAAACATATAACAACATATGGAAGATGGTGCTTTGTTCCTACCAAAACTTTCACTACTTTTTCCACCTGCTGCACTATCTATAAACTAATGATAAAGATTACACCAATAGGAAGTGAAATGGAGGTAGGCTTTTTTACCTGTTTTTTTATTATTTTTTTTATAAACCTCCCCATTTTCCAATGAAGCGATCATATCACACCTAATACGTTGTGGCGATTGATCAATTGATGCGCGCGGTTCAAAGCGAACCAAATCGAGCGCATAGTTATCATAATTTGACTGCCACACTCAAAACACCATACATGTAGCCAAGTTTCTTTTTAGAAATTTATCATTACCACGGTACGTGCATAATGAGGGAGGAAAACATGGTGTGTGTGTGTGTGTGTGTGCTGTGTCTGACTGTACTGGGTGCCAATTCCGGCAAACGTCTGAATAATTGAGATCTAGATCATGAAGAATCTTTCACGAAGAGCGTAGAAATTTGATCGCCTTTTAAGGAAAAGAGGGAGAGAGAGAGACGGGGTAAGGTTTTAGATATCATTTTGAAGCGGATAAAATGTGGGTGAGTCATTATGCGCTCAAAATGGGCGGGGGGAAGTGTGTTGAAAAACAAAAACGAAATTACACGTAACAGTGCTGAACTTGGCTTGGCGTAATAAAGTTGCAAATGTAGCACAAACGGTAAATGTAATGATGATGGTTGCTACCGGATGAGTGCGGGGACTTTTTGGCCATTTAAAGTCGGTTCCTTTAATGAAGAAACATTGCGGAATAATTAACCTAGAACTAGATATAATTAATTAAGTGATTTTTTTTGCAAGTAGCAACAAACAAGCAGCAATTCAAACTGATGTTAGCTGAGCGTCAAACTTCTAGGTTAAAAAAGTAGGCACATTCTAGGACCCATTGCTGAACATGATCTAGTTAACGTGTTCAAATTGATTTTTTGTTCCAATCCTAGCAACCTGTATAAAATAACTGGCAAATTCGCCCTGTCTTGATGTGCAAAATGGCTGAAACTGAAAACACTGACGCGCTAGAAAACTGTGAAATTAAGCTAGAATGTACAGAAAATTCTCATCCTTTCGAGGTAAGTTTTATCTCAGAAAATTATTCTGCAACTTATATTCACCATCGCTGTATTGCAGACGCGCATCTTAATGATCGCACCAGGAAATGAAAAGCATATTGGTCGCTATCGTAAAAAGAAATTAAACACAACACTGGATGACCACTTACTGTTTGATAATCGCATCCTGTCCCACACTCATGCTTTACTGTTGTTTCAAGAAGGAAAGCTGTATCTTAAGGTGCTTGAACGGTTGAAATGTATTCTGAAACACTATTCATAACTTATCACATATTTCTTAAAAAGGATCTTTGCAGCTCAAATGGGACGTACCTGAATGGTGAATACATTGGACCGGCCAGTGAGGAAGCGAGCGAACCGCAAGCGCGGCAGCTGAAAACGGGGGATGTTTTGCGCTTTGGAAAACTACGCACCATTGATGGCGAGTTGATTAAACCGATCGAGGCAAAGCTTACGATACAATATCCACCCTCAGTGCAGGTTGAAGGCAGCAAGCAACCTCCCGCAAACTATACCCCCTGCGAGGGGCAGCAGCTTGAGCAAACTGCACCCGTGGAACAACGTTCCGGCAAACGCTCTGCTCCTTCTTCAACCATCAGCAAGGCAATCAAGGGAAAAGGTAAACCAGTATCCTGCAAAACGGCTGAACGATCAACGGTGACAGAGGAAATACAGCTCTGCACCAAATCGACGCAAAGTGTACACACTGAGGAAAAGAAACCATCTACCGCATGTGACAGTTGCGCATTACTGACTCAAGAATTTTACAACTATCGAAAACGGGCACTGATTGCAATTGCTTTCTGCCTAGCGATTATAGTAGGCTACCAACAATATGTGAAATTTTAAATGGTTCGAAGCTGACGGTTGGATTGGGTTTGATTTTAGTGCCCTAGAATAAACATTACTGTGCCACAGTGAGAGACAAGAGGCAAACAATTTCAGTGAAAGATTCAAACGATATTATAGTCTTCATTTTCTTTATAAAATTTAAAGATAAGCACAAGCCTTTATGTATGCAACAATACAGAGAGTTCCCAAGTCCCACAACTCCACTAAACGACCACTAAACGGGTTCTAAACGGCTCAAGCTCTCAACCTAAATGGAACATAAAAAGACTTCGTTTAGCAGACGACAAACGACTCATGATATATAACGCTGTGTTCTAAAGCGACATCTATTGAGCAAACTAGTGAAGCTAAGGAGATTTCTTTTTATATGGATATTTGATTTTTCAGTCGTTTCAGCTTAATCTGTGGCGCTTGGGTTATCGCTGTTAAATGATATTCACTCGACAGTTAACCATTAGTCTGAAAATGTAATCTAAATAGCATAACAACTAGTAAATCTATCAACCCAATGAGCGAACTCTTATCATTCATTTTTTTTTTCAAAAGCATTTTTTTGTTGTAATTTCTATATGTCCAGCTCAACCGTGCAACTGTGCCAACTGTGCATTAAAACATCGCTTACCATATATCGCTGCCTCAGTCCCACTGTGGCGAAACGTATCGAAAACATCGAAAGACGTTGATATGCGTTTGAATTTCTATTCCATTATACTGAGTGTGGTTCGATTTGGATTAGGTGTTGAAATAAAGTATTCCATTTTTGTTTTTTTTTTTAATTTCCATACTCTTTTTAAATAAAAGCCTGATTAGAAAGTAAAGCAAAACAGAAGCATTTGCCATATATAAATTATTCAAAATTAACGAAATGTATAATAAAAATAATAAAAATTATGATACATTTACCTAATACAGAACAATCAATAAAACACGTTTCAAAATTCCCTAAAAACTCCCTCCCTCCTTAAAGCTCTCCGAGAGAAAAGTAGTTTCATAGTCTTAAATATTGATTTCTCTTCTCCCGGTTTGGTCCAACATCCGCGTGGTAAATCAAACTACAAGATATCACACGCATTAAAAAATAAACAACAACAAACATTTCAAAACAAACAGTCTCATTGTTCACCTGTGCTGCGTGCTTAGAGATCCGTCTTATCACTATCAGCCCGAATGAGTAAACGGTCCTGCGAGCGCTTCAATTTAACCTTCCGCTTTGTTTGATCGTGCCAGCAACAAACAGGATGACACACCACCGCACCGGATGGTGGGCTGTATCCGCCCGGTGCGATCGCAAATGGGTCAACCTCTCTGGTCGAATGTGGACAAAGTGTATTATTTCATTTACGACCTAAGGTGACCGGTTAAGCCGCAGGGCAGTACAATTTGTGTCAGTAATATTCCATCGAGAGGTGTCTGTTATGATACTAATTATCGATAATCGTTTCTTGAACCTGGCCTGATATCTGCGCATCTGACATGCAAGATGTCGTTGCTGTCAAGCCAAACGGTCTCTGTTCCCCCAAAATAAATCTGATTACCAGCAGAAACGTTTATTACACCAATTGTGGGTATGTGAGTGATTTTGATATCTCTACGAGGGTGTGCAGATAAAGCCGGCAAACAAGATCATATCGCTTGGAACTGGTTTAAAGCGGTCGTCAAACAAAATCTATCGTGTGAAACAATGTACCTGTTGTACTTGTTGTTTGGTCGTTTTATTGTTCTCAAAATGCAATGTAATGAGTGAATTTGTAAGCATTGTTAAGTGCAATTGACCCTTCAGGCTTTCAGCTATTATACGTTTACAAAAAGTTTTTTAAACGAGTTTGTTTTTACTTTTTAGCATCTATTTTATTACAAATCAGCTCATTTTGCTCAATATGCTCTTCGTCTCTTCTCCCAAAGAGTCGAAAAATAATTTAAGTTTCCTAGCAGCTAAATTCAACATTCAGTTGAGCTATTGTCCTAACAATGTACAAACTTTCTTTGCATTCTCACTACGAACGGCACCCCTAGCCACGTGCTTCAGTGTCCGTTACATTCTCGCATACACTCTACTTCGTACTTTATTTATATTACAGTTTTTTCCGTTTTAACTATCTATACGACGAGATGTCCACGCCCTAGCATCGATTGTTGGCAGGGAAAAATACATCCAGCTCGACTAGGATCATAAACGTTACGATCACGAGATACCCAACGCCCAGCGCCAGTCCGACCATCTTTCGCAGCGTATACTTGGCTACGTAAAGTACGGCATAGAGCGTGAAGATAGCTCCAAACAGGGCGAGCACCGAATACTGGATACCGTACGACTGAATCGCAATGTACGCTCCCGTCGAGGGACCGCCGTCGATCATTGTCCTGATAAACCAGGGCAATCCGAGTGAGAACAATATTGCGAGCGTATTTGCTCCCAGTGAGTTGGAAACACCCATTGCGCCATTACCTTGAGAGAGAGATAGAGAGAGAAATCAATCAAAACCCATTAGTATGATGGAAGTGACCATGTCGGAAGACTCAAAGACCTACCTCGCCTAATAAGCGTGATTGCAGATGCTGCTTCCGGCATACAGCCGCCAAACGCAAGGAACGTCATGCCCATCACCGTGTCCGGTATGCCAAACGTATTGCCAATGACCGAGATCATCCAAAACACCAGGTAGGCACTCACCCCGATCCACCCAATACAGCACACGAACGTCAGTGGGTAGAGCTTACGGAAGCGAAGCGGATCCGGTATGGTCAGGAACACGACAAACCGGTACGGCCAGGTAAAAATCCACATAATCGTTCGCCAGCCAGCAAAAGACGCTTCTGGAAGTTGGGTCAACTCGCTCCACTTCACACTTTTCACCGACTCCACTGAACTGTTCGAGCGAGATGGATCTACCGGTTCGATCGGTGCACTTGTAGAAGACTCACTGCTCGGGGGAAGCTTTTTGGCCGATTCCTCATCCATCCCAACGAGAACTCCATTGATGGCGTACCCTAAGATGGCTATGTTGTACTTTTTCGGTACCTTGTCGTCTATCGTGCCGTCTTCGGGCTCTGGCTCCAACCGTCCGCAAAGATTCCACCGGTTCTGGATGTAGTGCATGGCAATCCTCTTTAACGACTCGTTCTTAAACATCACCACAAAGTACAGCACGTAAGTGATGCTGAAGAGCATCGCTTCGTACCACTCGATGCGACCGTCCCACACGCACACGACCAACAGCGTAGTGGAGATGGTAACGATAATGGAATCGCGTGTCAGTGGCCACCAATCCAGCTGCACGTGCTGTGAACATGAAGGATACATTTTATTACAATCATACGGGAACTACTATTACTATCGGGCCCAACTTACCATCTTTGTCAGCAAACCAACGAGCGCGGCAACGCCCAAGGTATTAAACAGCATGGAGCCCATGATCGTGCCGACACCAATGTCCGAGTCTACTGCCAGCGTGCTGATCGTGTTGGTAAAGAACTCCGGCATTGAGGTAGCGGTCGCCATAAAGGTGGCGGCCGCCACGTCCTGCGACAGCTTTAGATCCTCGCACAAACATTCGACCGACGGTAGGAAGTACTCGCTGCAAACGTACGCCAGCAGCATGAAGAAGTAGATCGCGGCCAGAAAGTGAAGCACGATGGCGCCCTGCAGTCGCTGCTCCTCGGTGAACAGGTCAGGCGGCAAGTCGTCCAGGCTGCTCGTCACGATACATATCGACGGAGAACCGGACGCGTTCTGAGATTCATTCCCCGTGGCCGTGTCGGATGTGTTCGAGGGGTAAAAGTCGATAGTAGCCCTGGCAGCAACAGACGAACCACCGCCCAGCAGTACAGTAGTAACATTGGCCACAGCTCCTCCGCTGGTGTATATTCTGGGCACTGCAAAACAGTAGGGGGGAATGTAAAATTAAACACACCAAAACTTTACATCATCACAGACGGCGACTGACGGCGCTAGGCAAATCGATCTAGTAGCCAGTGGAACGACTAGTTATCGATTATAGTTCCCACTGTGGTCGTGATACACGGTGTCGTCTCGCGGACTCCCGCCAGCACTTGGCGTTGTTTGGTTTGCTACACTGTGTTTACTGTATGTTCTCGTATTTGTGGACGCCATTGATCACGTTTTTCAAGCACAACGAGAGTTCCACTTTGTTTTCTTTTTTCGCGCTTCTCCTCAAGGACTTCTTAGTTTTATAACCTCCACCACCAATCTAAGAAGGCTGCCCTTCTTCTGTCACAAAACACTCGACAGCAGCAGATCGAGAGGAAGGTTTGTGAGTGTGTGTGGGTAAATAAGTGAACTAAGTGAATAAGTGAAATAAGTAAATAAGTCTACTTTCTAAACAGAACCGTGTTAATCAAACACCGAGCAGCAAAGGTAAGGTTTTCTTTGTGATTTTAAACTTTTGTTGTGAATTTAGTACGAGGACGGAGATGTAGTAGTATAACACGAGCCATTGCATTTAGTTGAAATGTTTGCACACAGTTTACTGGAATACTTTAAAAACACATTTTCGTATGAGACCTCTTCACTCACTTCGCTATTTCTTAAACTCATTTCTTAAACCTACTATTACCGAATATGGCGGCAACGTTGGGCACACCCAGCAATAACACTAGCAGAAGCGTTGCACCAGCAGCAGTCCTACGACTGCCATTCCACAGCTGCACCATCGTTTTGTTACATTAGCATTCACAAGGAATATTTCTTGAAAAAAACACTTGTTTCAATTTAGCTTCCTTCGTTCTGGAACTATCCGTAGTTACGTTGCCCAAAGAAAACCACTTTCACTGCCTCCTTCGATGTGTCTGGCAGAGCGCGCTCCGAGTACCGAGTTACTCCGATTGAGTCTGAAGTGCGACTGACTGCGTCTGATTGGCGTGGTTCTAATGGGAATCCCTATTTTTACTCCCAGATATTGCACCTGATATGACGGCGGGACGCCCACACAGATCCCCAGCCTTTCGTCTTCGCTGCGCTATCGGCAAACGTAATTGGTCCACCAGGGACCGCAAATTCTCCGGAACGCACGGGAACCCCGTCAATGGCGCACTGTCAGCGGCTTCCCATCAGCTGTTTCCAGCCCTCCCAGTGCCAAACGAATCGTTCTATCTTCGTTCCGGCTTCGTATGAAAACACTCTTTTCCTGCAAGATGCCTCCGTGCGAGTCACATTCCAACTGGCTGCTCCGCTGTATGTAGGGGTTTATCAGGGGGCAGTTTAAAGTGGGAACCCGACGCTTAAGTGCGGGCAACGGTACACAGAGGCCCGGTTACGAAGGGTGCTCTAAGACGTCAGACAAATATCCGGAATGCAATAGCCGCTGACTTCGCTGTGACATGAAGCTTTAATGAGGCCACCATCAGGCAAATACTGCTTCCGACTCTAGGATTGTGTCCGGTTTTGTGCCGGGAGAAAGTGTTTGGCAGGTAATGGATCCGAACCCACACACACACCGCGTGGAAATATTGCCTAATGGTGAGAACGTGTAGGGCGCCACCTTCTCTTAATCTCTTGAACAGCTCTTAACGCGAGCTAGCCCAACCGTTAGAAAACCTTAACATTGAACCAATGAACCAACTTCACACACAAGCCACAGAGCGTCTGAAAAGGGCCATCTAGGGTCGAGTGTGTGTGTTGAGGAGATTGTTTTATTGATCCCCTCACAAACGATGACACTTGAAACATCATTAAATGCCATTCGATATCAGTCATTTGTGGACGTTACTCCGCTGATGGGAGAACCGTTTGCTCGGGACCCCAAAACGCTGTCTGTGCTCATCGGTACGCACAGAGCAGGAAGGAAATCATCGGGCACCGCTTACAGTATGATAAGAAAATCAAAGCGTTGATGTCATGGTCACTGTTTTCTACCGCTCGTTTGTAGTGGCGGATATTCCGGACTCGCTAAAGAGATACGAGAGATACGCACTGAAAATCGTTTGATATCTTGATGCAAGAGTAGAAACATTACTCGTTCGGGCCGAGCATCCAAGATCTGTCTGCGGAGGACTGGCTGCCACGATCACGCGAAACCAAATTAGATAGGGCGGAATATCTGGGACGCGTTGAGATTAATTGAAGGGCTCTGTAAAGCCGGCAGTGTCAATGATAACACAAGATAAGAACAAATTAAGTCTGTGCACTTTATGAAGGGAGTCGCATTTCACAGAATGTAGTCTGTATTGATGTATTAAATCATTAAGATAACCATTGTTGGTTGAGATTACAGTAGAAGTTGGATTATGAAACTCCAATGCATTCATGTTTGTTATTTCCAGTTTTTTTTCCCAGAATAGATCCTGTTGGGTTGTCTGTTGCTTCAATGTCTGAATTGTGTGTGCTAATATGGTGACCTTATCTATCAGAAGTGTTCCAATGTTGAAATATAAGGCTGTGATCACACACACTCCCGGAGTCTCCTTAAATTATAATAATTCATTAATTGATCATTTTTATTGTTAGTGTTAGATACATCCTTCTTAGGTAGTCAGTTCCTGCTTGCAGTCTCCTAGTAGACCTTATCTCGAATAATATCCCTTTGCGCAAGTTAAACAAAAAACGTCCAGACGAATTCGGATGCATTGTACAGTCAAACCATTTCACGCTAACCGTGTATTGGGCGCTGTTTCTAAATCGCTAAAGAGTATTTTATTTTGATTGCGAACCGTGCCAAATATTTTCAATATTCGCTACGGCGTGTTATATAAACCGTAATAGTGTTTCCAACGCACCTCTGGCAAAGTTTACTTTCACTTCCTTTGCAATAAATGCAAAAAAAACCTAGCCGGGGCTTCCTTTTCATTGCCCGCAAGCAATGCTGTTTGTTTTTGTCGCCCTCTATCACGTCCCTATCCCTTTCCGGTTACGTTAATAGACGATAGTTGTAGATCAAAAATTTAGAAACCAAAAACGACACACTAGTATGCCACCGTCCACCACCATCATCATCAAGCAAACAATCAAATGAAAAGTTCAAACATGTACTGAAAATTGAAAATGTAGTCACAACAAATAGACATCAACAATAGTGGATAATGTAAATCCGATCGGCAGGTCTGCCGTATCCATAAGGGTCAAACGTAAATATCACACAAATGCGCATGCAAACACAAACCAGCATCGCGACCTGGACAACGAAAAGGAAGATCCTGCTGTGTTGGGGATTGAGGGCGATTTGATAGCAAAATAGTGCTGTATAAGGTTTAAGCGTTCTACACTTAACTAATACTCAGCTAATCATTAGCCGTAGGGAACCGTATGGCAGCACTGCTACTGTTGGGCCGGGGAGGTGGGACTGTGCCTCGGGAAACACCTTCAACAAGTAGGCAAGGCAAGTAGATCGGGAATCCTAATCAATTCGTATTAAGCAGGCGATCTTAACCACTAGTCGTCACCCAAATACTATTTTTCTTGAGCTTCTGGATACTTCCGCTTGTTGGGGGAGGTTTTTGAGCATTTTGCTGAGGGAGCATTCCACCTGGGTTGGTTACCCTGATTGAGAGTATAAGTGTCCGAGCTCTGCAAACGGGATGGGAGGTTTTGGAGGAGAGTTGAGGGTTCCGATATATCAGGGATTGGCAGCTTCGCTTCCGCTAACACTCCTCGCCGGAGGGAATGATGATATCGAGCTCGTTTAATATCATGAACGCAACGATGATGCCGTACCCGACGAACAGCACCATACCGACGCGCTTGCGCAGCTTGTACACGGCGACGTAGATCACCACGTACAGCCAGACAATCGCACCGAGCAGCATAATGATTGAGTACTGCAGCCCGTACGAGGCAATCACCAGGTACGCATTGGTACCGCTGCCACCATCGGCCAGCGTGCGGATGAACCAGGGCAACCCGAGCGAAAACAGGATCGCGAGCGAGTTCGCACCCATCGCGTTCGAAACGCCCATCGCACCACTGCCGGAGCGAATGACCAGTACGGCCGAGACTGCTTCCGGCATGCAGCCACCGAACGCCAGGAACGTAAGCCCCATGACCGACTCCGGTATGTCGAACGTGTAGCCAATGATGGAGAGCAGCCAGAAGGTCATGAACGCACAGCCGGCCAGATATATGATGCACATGATGAAGGTAAGGGGGTACCAGCGACGCATTCGCGGCAGCGGCGGGATGGTGAAATAAGTGACGAACCGGAGGGGCCAGCTGTACCACCACCAGACCGCACGATACCAAGTTTCGGACGAGATCTTCCACAGCGTCATATCGTCGTACTCGCCCGGGTCCTCCACGACGTGCCGGGAGGGAACTGTAAACCAATGGCAATAGCTGTTAGATATCAGGCCTTGGAAGTGTTGCATTTTGTGCTCCACTTACTCTGCAGTTCGCCCATCTTCATCTTCGTTTCTGCCATCTGCTCCGACAGAATGGAAGCTGTCGACGCACGGAACGCGGGCTTTTCAAGAGTTTTTCGCGCAAGATTGGGAATGGTAGCAATTTCCTGCTGTGCCTGTGCCTCGGCTTCAATCCGCTCGTCCTCCTCGATGTTGCGGATAACTCGCGCGCAAAGATTCCATTTCACCTCAATGTACTTTTTGGCAATCTTCATGAGACGTTTGTTTTGGAACATCAGCACAAAGTAGACGAAAAACAGGATGAAGAACACCATCGCCTCGTACCAGTAGATTCGACCGTCCCACGCAAACCCGATTAGCAGGGCGACGTGAGCGGAGAACACAATCGAGTCGCGTGTAAGTGGCCACCAGTCCAGCTGGACGGGCTGTTTGGAAATGTTTGAGGAAATTCAGGAAAACTAGAATTAATAACTCGTAAACAATTATTTGTTTGACAAAAATACTTACCGCCTTCGTCGCCAAGCCAGCTAATCCTGCCACACCGAGTGTGTTGAACAGTAGCGAGCCCATCACCGTACCGAGCCCCATGTCGGAGTCTGCAATGAACGTACTGATCGTGTTGGTGAAAAACTCCGGCATCGTGGAGGCGACGGCCATGAAGGTAGCGGCGGCAACATCCTGCCAAAGATCACGAGGTAATTATCATGTACATCAAAGCGTTCGAACCACAAAGAATCGTCTGCAATAGTAGCTACACTGCGTGTCGATATCAGTACACGGATTGGATCTTCACTGCAGTAATCGTACCGGATCAAGTTCGCACACCGCAGTGTGATACTAACCAAATGATTGATAGGGCACGTGCTCCCCAATGCCCGGGCGGGGTACACCAAGCAGGTGTGGAACCCCGCACAAGCGAGGCTTGCATGAGCTGGAACCTAGGGTCCAGTAAATCACCACCGATAAACGCGATACATACGGTACAACGGCGATAAAGCAATACCGATTACGAGCGGTGGCAGGTGAATTGAAGTTTTGTGTAGCCCTAAGATTTATGTGGCCTTTTGTTACGGCAGCAATCGAGCTTATATTGAGATCAATTCTTAGATGACCATACTCCATGCAGCCGTGGGTAGGGATAAATCATTCTTAAAAGCGTGCGTCTCAAACGTGCCTGATGATATTTTAAATAATTTCGAGAAAGTACCTTCCCCTACGACACAAACGTAAAGCGCTAGGTTTAATCAATTTTATATCTATCTTATCTGTCCTTACAGTACCGTAGCCCCAATATCGAATGTATCAGTATAGCTAATGCTTCACTTTGCGTGTGGGTGTGTAATTAGGCAAAGAGTCTTTTTTAATTTAATTCCCACTGTTCCTCTGACGCCTTCCTTTACCCTGCATTCCCTCTACTGTCACTCAAACTGACAGGTAAAATTTTGTTCATTTATCATACTGCTCTGTCACATTTATCAGCACAGCGTCGTCACAGGCCGGATTAGTTATCGGTGCTTAGACGCTTAAGCTCTCCCGTAGATATTAAACCCATTATGATGAACCTTCTGTTTTGTTGTGCAAACAGGCATGCAGACAAAATTGCGCATCCGTTTGCTTGTATTTATTTACCTAAGCTTATGCCGATTTCGACATTTACCTGTGTCAGATTAAGATCCTCGCAGATACACTCGACCGAAGGTAGGAAATATTCGCTGCAGATGTACGCCACCATCGTGAAGAAGTAGATCGCACCGACGAAATGCAGCACGATTGCGCCCTGCAACCGTTGTTCCTCTGTTGTATGCAATGATTCCAGTTTACATATCAATCATTCTAAAGCACTTTATCCAAACACCGCTCGGCAGGGGTGCTGAACCGTTTGCACTTACGCGTAAATATGTCATCGGGCAAATCGTCCAACGAGGAGCCTCCCGAGCAAAACATTTCAACCTTCTTGCCGTCGGGCAGCACGTCATAGCTGATTCTTCGCCAGGGGTACCAATGCCAGGTGAGCTTCTCGAGCTCTATCCTTTCATCCAGCGTTAAGTGTATCGGCACGGCTACGGTGCTGTTATCGGGGAGGGAGTACAAGTTCAGTTCCGTCGTTGTGTCCCCAAGAGTATCCGTTGAAACACCTGTAAGAAAGAAGATTTTTTAGCTGTCTACGATACTTTTATGATAAAATCTGTTGGAAATAATGTAGCAAGCTTGAAATTTTGACTGTTTCTACATAATCTATCAAAAAAATGCGAAAACTGTGTTTTTTATATGCAACAAACTTTTTTGATGTACCTTTTCCGACTCAACCTACGGTCGGGCCGTAATCTTAAATTAAATAACATAAATAAAAAAATATAATCTATCTCTATCTACGTTTCTGACCAGTGCCCGAAAGGCGATGGTAGATTTTTGGCTTTACCGTCCTGCATACCTAAAGATACATCATATCAGATTTTCCTTACAAAGTAGAGCGGCAATCAGCTCTTCCTGCGACATAAAGCCACAAGCTTCAAGATGGAATATTAATCATTTAACTACATTTAAATCAATCCCTTTGGTATGTAGACATATTAATCACGCCGACAAATATTGTTAAAAAAAGAACATGTTAAGGGAAAATCTATAGTAAAATCAAATCACAAATGTAACAAAACTTCAAGGGGTATTTTTATCCTGATCAATCAGACCTAATTTCTTTGTTCAGTCCTTTGATAAGGCATTTAGATGAGGAATCAAGTTTTTAATTAAATTATCATCAGCCGATTTAATTTCATGCTTAGCTATACCATTATTTAATGCTGCGTGTTGCAATTATTTAAACATTAGACCAATATTAAATACTTTGCACACTTTTTTTGTCAAATGTGGAACACCTTCCAAGACTTTATCTCAGACCGTAGTATGAAAAGAATGTCTCTTCACACAGAAAAACACCTGCAAAGTGAGTTCTTAACTTTATTTTATCGTTATACTGTAGTAGCCTTACCTAAATAATCTGAATGAGGATTGCTATCGATCACCACCATGGACATTGCGACGGGGATTAAAAGCACGAACGTGCTAACCGTCCGCAGACGGCTTAGTGCTGGTGTCATTCTGACGGTATGCTATCAGAAGATACAACACTAAACAAATCGATCAGTAACTATCTTTACAGCAAACACTTTGTTTCTCTTTACCAACCGTAATCGTCACATACACAGCCACACTCACATAAACAATTGCATGCACTTCAGCGTCGAGAAGCTATGGGTACATCTGTGCGTAAACGCCTGTACATCCAAACTCTCTCACGTAACAGCCTCCGGGCCACACGACAACACTTTACACCGAGCCGCTGGTACCGTTGCACACATTCACGTACGTCCAGCTCACAAACATTTACGGCCGTAAATAAGCACTCAATTTTCTGTAAGCACCTGTTACTGAACTTGCTGTTTCCCAAACACCACCTTACTATCACTTAAACTTTAGTGACACGCAAACTAGATACGTTTGTATCTAATTTTAACGATGAAAAAAACAATACAACAAACAGACACACAAGAATATTGATTTTTTCACTTCTTCACCTTCACGCAGGATTCTTCGACCATATGGCAAGATTTCAGCAGCACAGCTGAGCGGACAGAGTAGCGGCTGCCTAAATGACCGGTTGTAGCAACTCGTCCGCCTGGGTCGCTGCCCAATGCGTTTCTGACCAGTGCCCGAAAGGCGATGGTAGATTTTTGGCTTTACCGTCCTGCACACCTACGGATACATCATATCAGATTTGATGGTGTTTAGGTGTTTAAGAGTGTGCGTGTGTATCTTTATCAAACGCACTGAAGTCCGGTTTTGATTTCAGGCAGCCAATGTCCCCGCAGCTCCCGTAACACATCACGGTTACGCTGTACTACAACGGTTGTTTGTTGTTTTATTTTTTTACGAGGCTTTTTAGCATTCGCCTCTCAATACTACAACGGTCGCGTGCAGGGTAGTTCACGATAAGGTTCGTCCATCTACCAGATACCGATCGAGATTGGCATGTCCACTAATCCATTCATGGATTAGAACTGTGTGTGTGTGTTTTCAAGTGACTTGTGAGTTTGTAATTGATTTGGAATTTCATCGTCACTGCATGAGCTCTTCTGCTTGCCAGTCTACGCACGTCAAATGCGACAGCGATGGACAATGATGAGCAGTGTGATGAGCTACAGCAGTAATCAATGCAGTACAGAGCACATTGCAACACATGCAAAGATATCACGGTTCGCCAAATACATAGTACAGTACAGAGTAACCTCCATCTGTTATCCTACGTTGCTCTTAGTTTCCTTAAGTACAAAGGTTTGCATCTAGATCCTAAGAGAAGGAATCAAGTTGTGTCCGGTAATTTTCAGTTTCAGGCCATCACCACCCATGGCCATAAATCGATTAAACCCATTCAGTTCTCACCGCTCGTTACTCATGCAGTTCAATTTTCGACCCCTGCTGAAACTCCCAGCGGATGACAAGTTTATTTTACAAATTTATGACCCTGCTTGGGCACTGGCCATAAAAATCACGGTTCTTTAAAATGCTGATAGGACCGTCAAATTTTGGTTTGGCTACCGTACAAGATATGTGATGTATCTTGTTTGTTATGATATCGTCTCTCGTGCTGCTGATTATGACAGGGAGAAATAGATGGGACATATCGCCAAACTATGAAAAGAAACTTTTTCCCTCTGTATTAGTTAAGTATTTCTATTTTAAAACGTATTTGTAACAAATCTTACCACATGTTTCGCAATGTGCTACGATCGCACACTTAGGCTTCTGTGCTCATCATCATCAAATCGGCGCGGCATGCTTTTGTTTCTATGACGCACTTGTTAAATGTTTGTTTGTTTTTATTTTATTCCCTACTACTAAGGAATACTTACCTCCCTGTTTTCACCATTATCGCCCCAACTCCGTGTGATACCTTGGGGGAGGAGACCTTACCTTAGTCACCCAAAGCCTGTTCCTCGTGCCTGTGCAGTAAGAGTTTCGCATCCTTATCTTATGTTTGAATTAAACTGTCCCCTGTAGGTGCCACGAGTAAGACGAGAAGTTAAAAAAAGATTAAAAATACCAACATCCGATTGGAAAATAATTGGTTTATCTATCGCTTATGCGGAAACGTAGCAGTAACGAATCGTACCTGGCCAGCTGGCGGACTGATTGAACACGATTCTGTGATTGCCAGGGTTTCATAGCATCATCCAATTCACTCATCAATTTGAGATCCTGCGTCATACGGGGTAGGACGACGTTTAACACAAGCTATGACGCAAAAGATTAAACTCTTTCGGATGTGGTAAATGAATCTTGTTTGTTAATACCTGTAAACCTGTAATTTTAATATTCTTATCCAGGAACAAAGCCTTTCACATAAATGTTTGAAGAGATATTGAGCAAATCATTTACATTTTATCTGTTCCCTTGATTGCTGTCTTATTCATGCTTAATTTTGTCATTTATTCTTTAGTATTCGTCTTTGCTATTCTGTTTGCCCAGATTTCATCAATAACAGTCTTTGGTCTCTAGTTTACAGTTTAATTTGTTATTTGTTATTTTATTCATAATTCAACGGACCGCTTGGCCTTCTCGAAGCATTTAATACTATAAATATTCACAAAATAGATGTATGCGTTCACGTTCAGTCATTGATCAATAAAATTAGGACGTAGAATTACGCACGGCACGGATATTATTCAGTAGCCCGGCGCGCGACATGTCTGGTTCATGGCGATCACAGATAACGTTGAACTCACGGCACATACGAAGAAACGGATTAGAGAAACCGAAGCGTGTGCGACGCTCCTCTACGTCAAGAAGCGTTCTAGCTCAGAGCGATCTCGGCGGGATATAAATGTTGAGCTTAGAAAGAAGCGTCGGCGAGCCGATCCAATTGTCTAGGAGTCCCGCAACAAACAGTCTCTGGCCGTTGCAGTGTCGCTGGTTCAGCGATTTGAGGCCTAAAAGCGCACAGCGGCCGGCATAATCTACCTGATCTCTCCAGAAGCGTAAGGCAAACCGCGTGAACTTGCGCTGGTTTGACTCCAAACGGGCCAGGGGGCATAATGGCCACCATACTACCGAAGCGTATTCCATCACTGACCGCTCCAAACCGCAGTACACCTTTTTGATGCAGATCGGGTCAGAAAATCAATCGGTTTTTCTTAGCGACAACGTGCTCCAGCTGGTCGTGGAAGCTCAACTTTTCGTCAAGGAGCACTTCAAGATCGCTGACACAGCTTTTTCGCTCAATAGTAGAATTTAACGCGTAGTCATATTCTAAAAGGTACCGACTTCTCGCAAACTTAATGACAACACACTTCTCGACGCACAATTCAAGACCATTCAAAGAGCACTAGGACTGGAAAGCACTTAGGGTGGCTTGAAGGCGGAGATGGTCTGACCGGTCGCGGATCGGCAGGAACAGCTTCGCATTGTTCGCGTATCGCAGGTGGATATCAGGAGAGATCAACCGAGTTCTTCTTCTATTTGGCGTAACGTCCTACGCGGACATGCCGGCCTATACAGGCTTTCGAGACTTTAATCATTACCACGCAGCCGGATAGTCAATCCTTGCTACGGGGGGACGGTCCATTCTAGGCTTGAACCCATGACGGGAATGTTATGGAGTCGTTCGAGTTGACGGGACGACGGGACAAACGGGACCGCCCCTGTTACATCATTCAACCGAGTTACATCATTCAGAAAAATGACGAGCAGCACCGGCCCGAGGCTACTCCCTTGCGGCACCCCCGAAGAAGCAGCAATACGATGCGATGTATGGGGTCCCATTTTCACGCAGTATGAACGACCGGCAAGGTATGAGCGCATTCAGGACTCTAATAACTCTAGTTACTGTTTCTAGGAAATAAAACAGTCCCAAATTGCCTTTTTTCCGAGGTAGCATTTGCTATTTCTTGCATTAGACGCTTTCTTCAAAATTGCATATCTTCAGGCGTATTGCACGGAACAGAAGTTCATCAACATTCAGCTCTTATCATTATCGTAGTTGAGAGCTTTGTTTGATTTCATTTAACAATCAAATACATTAGAAACACATTTGTATTTTGCACATGGATAGTCTTGTTTAGTATTTACATGTGTATCAAGTTTCGCATTAAACTTTACGTTATTTTGTGATGTGATATTTCTTTCAAAAGTATTATACAACAGTTTACTATGTCATTTTTATATTTTCGCTTTATTTTTAACTACCAAAACAGCTCGTTTAAATACTCCCGAATAAAACAGTCGTGCGGCTGGTCCCTGTTTGCCCCGTATGTACAACGAACCGTAGCGAACAGCTTTACTAACAACAAATGCCGTGCTTTAAATATATCATTTAAAACAGTAACCCTACGCATCAAACAACCCCAACGATTGGTAATTGCATCTACTCTAGCCATACACGTACATAAAAATCCCTACTGCCATTCATTCGACCATCCCACCGAAACACCGAGATCATACGCCGTATCAGTGGGGACAGGTGGGAAGATTCACTGGGAAAAACACGTTCAGCTCTATCAGGCTCGACACGGTCAGGAATCCGATGTACATCGACAGACAGGTGAGGCCCACCTTCCAGTCGAGCTTGAAGCGATTGCACCAGAACGCCAGGTACAGGCCGCAAAGTGTCGACAGGAGCGAAATGGCCGAGTAGGTGAGCCCGGACGAGTTAAGCGCAACCCACCGTTCGCCTGGGACGGCCGGGAAGGCAAGTGACTTGATCAACCAGGGCAACCCCAGGCACAGCAGTATGTCGAACGTGTTCGAGCCGATTGAGTTGCTGATGCCCATCTCACCGTGGCCCTGGTTCGTGACGATAATGCTGGACACCGCCTCCGGTACGCTGGTGCCCGCCGCCAGGAACGTCAGTCCCATCACCGAGTCCGGTATGTCGATCGTGTCACCTTGAAAGTAGCGAAAGAACGGTTGATTATCTTTGAAAAGGTGGTAACCCTGCATCCGACCAGCTCGTGGCGGTAGTGACCCTGCCAGCTTACCGACGACGGTGATGAGGAACGCGACAAAGTAGGACGTGATGCCAATCCAGAAGATGCAGGCAAAGAAGGTGACCAGCCGCAGCCGGGGATAGCGCCGACAGTCGGGGATAGTCGCCCACAGTACCAGCGTGATGGGCCAGCGGCACACGAACGCCGTCAAGCTGTCGTCCCGGTGGTTCCACGGTGAGGTCGCCAGTTCTGGGGGGCGCGTAAACATCGAAAGTAACAGGCGAACTTTTTTTAATCGAAAGAAAGCGCTCTTGGTCGAGTTGGTCGGAGGTCACAGAGTGACGACACCACTTACCGTACTCCTCGAAGCTGTCATCGCTAGCGTCACTGTCGCAGGCATGCTGACCGTTCGTGCCGTTCTTGGTCGCTCCAGGGGCTGACTTTGCGCCCGCTCCATTCGAAAGTAGGGGCGAAATTTCCGTCACCTCCGTGTACGGGCGTATGTAGGATTTCCGGCGGAACGTTTTCGACATGAAGCGGTTGATCGTATCGTTGCAGTACATCGCTATCGGAATAGAGGAAGGATGAAGTGGGCATAATAAAATACTTCTTGGAGTATTTGATGTCTAAAGTATTATGCATTTCAATTGATTGAGAGTTAAAGATCATTAGAACATCATCAAAACAAAGTTATGGATCATCAATAGGCCAAGTAAAGCAAGACTTGATGCTGTGTCAAAGTAGATTGACCTTTGTGTCTCCTCATCCATTTGTCTACGTCAATTCTGTGACCGTTCATACGTCACTGGCGTTGTACCAATATTTGTATAAGATATAGATCGTTAAAGCTCGGCTCTATTTCGTGTCCGATTGTTGGATTTTGAACTTATGGCTGGAATATTCCATTCACAAATGCTACTTCCATCACTTCCAGATGATAAAGTTCACCGCCAGCAATCACGAAAATGCTTCCCGTCTTTGGAAAAGTACGAGAGGTAATTTAATCTCCCGTGTTCCGTGTTCATCCTCACAAAAATAGACTTCTTATTCCAACATGTCGGTCAGTGTCCGAATTATTGCTCAAAAGAACGGTGCTTACAGATGTGGCTTATATCAAGTTCGGTGCCATTTCAACTCTTACTCTCCATTTCAACTCTGCGCTTCGCGGTGGCAACTGAAAGATTAAGATATTTATCCTAGCCAACCCCACATGTCCGAGCCAGCTTGCTTACATTGTTGCGTTCAGCTAGAGGGCACAATAAATTGTTCGGTCCGCCTTATCGGCCACATCAAGTGCACCGTTGGATGGTGGGTGGTTACCGCAACCTACATTACGCAGTTGACAGGTGCAGTGTTGGGCAAACAGCAATGTTAAAGAACCAACTGGGCGCTCACCTCGCGTTCCAATTCGGCAACCTCCCTAGCCTCAACCGAGCATTAGATAGCATTTTTTGGCCCGCGGGGCATTGCGCTTGACAATGGCGGTGCATAAAACTCGTGGAGCGATAACGTACAGATCTGGTAAGATATTGCAACTTTATGGCAAGTTTCGGAAGCTTGAGAGATAAGGGAGCTGATATCATTGCATTGGCACTCAACTCATCTCAGGAGAACGGAACTGGGAGGAAACTAGTGAAGAGCTACTCCCCAAGGAGCTTAGATATTCTATTCTACATCAGCTTTAATCGTTTAATGATAGAATAGCACTCACCGGTAATGTAAAACACGTAAGCAGACACCAGTACTGTGGCCTCGTACCACATCACTTTACCATCGTACAGGACTCCAATTAAACCCATCACCGCTATTCCGTACATCATGGAATCGCGCGTTACGGGCCACCATCTTAGCTGTACGACCTACAAATGTATCAAGTGGGGACGATTAATTCTAGAGATCTATGACATTCTAACGGAAGCCAACAAATCGAAACCTCACCTGTCCACCTAAAAGTCCACAAACGGCTGGCACGGCCAGAATGTTAAAGACGGCCGATCCTACCACAGCTCCCACGCCCAGATCGCCCTTCGTCACGAACGTGCCCACGCAGTTGATGAACAGTTCCGGGCTGGAGGAGGCCGCCGCCATAAACGTAGCACCTGCCACATCTTCCTTTACCTGCAGTTCTACGTAGAGAAAGTAGCGATCAATTATTACGTCTTCCATTACGCCTCAACACCTGCCGGATGATTCAATTACTTTTGCACATCAGCTCGATCGCCGGAACAAAGTAGTCATCGCACACGATGGCAAGCAGCCAGAAGCAGTAGCAGGCGATCACTATGTGCACCAATATCCAACCATGTCGGCGATCCTCGCGCGTAAACCCATCCGAAGGAAACTCAAAGATGGCGGCCGGAGTACAATTACGCTCGGTTGCTGCAGGTTCGGTCGCATTGTCGACTCCATCCACGGTCGTCTCCTCCGTGGTGGAGCTAAACTCGGATGGAAACGTTCCGTTAAGCAAATCCAACAGTTCCACCTCGCTCTGAGGTATGGTTAGCAGCCTTCGACCACCGGCTGCGCCAACCGTGCGCAAGCCATCGCTCGTTCGTTTGCTGTCTGTTGGCGCTAAAGCAAGATTGAGCACATGTAACGACCCTAGACACAGCACAAACAGCACACGCAGCACAAACGCTATGCGCACGCGTCGATTGCGGATGCCACAGAACGAACTATCGCTTGAGGTTTTAGTCCCAGCTTTGACCATCTCACGTGCCGACACTCGAGCTCGAGTTTTCCTTCTGCCAAATATCCCAAAGGCAATAACTTCGCTTCACTTGTCGTTCGTGCTGGAATCACTGCTAAGATTACTGAATGTGCCTACACAACTCCTACGTTTGCACTGTGCACCGTATCCTTGGGACTGCACCGCTCTTCAACACACAACCACTGCCAGTCTATGAAGAAAGTCAACCTGCTCGTTCCGGGGCGCTTTTATAGTTCCAACGCTCAATACATTGTCTACTGTGACTGCCCGATGCGACAGCATCCGTCCTGCTCGTTTGGCATCGGATTCTGCGCTTGGAGCAGACGCCGTGGGTCAAGATGCGGATGTTGTCAGATCGGTAAGCAGAACCCGCTCGCCTCTGTGCATTATTTGCAGGGTGGGTGAGTATAAGTGTGTATGTGTGTGTATGTCGTGACCGTCATAAATCAACAACCATCCGTCGCAGCCCGGTTACTGCACCGCCTTGCAGCGTCGTTGTCCCTTTTCCATTTCAGCTGATCGTCACAGTTTGTGCGCGCGCGGCAGAGATAAGCGACAGGTTGTACACCAAATGCGTCTTCGTTGGTTGCGATGATGCTACTGTATGGTCAATTCAGTGCCGAACTGTTTTATTTGGACACTTGATAAGGATCTTTGGCAAAATCACAATCATTTCACATCTGTTCCGCTCCTATGGATAACTTTTGAATTAGTGACAAAGCTTTACCAGGAAGTTAGATGCACTTGGCCGCAACGCTCATTTGGTTCCGCACATGTGCATTTGTTGATGTCTTTTAGTGATGTGAGTGCGGCTTCGCACAGTGCCTTCATGATCAATATTTGCTCGGCAGTGATAGAGCTTTTCAGTTCGTGCAGGTTGCTTGGACGCTCGCGTGGAATGGAAAAGAGAATGTGATGGGAACTGCAGCGCCTTTGCAAGCCAAAGTTAAAGTACGGCAACGTGGTAGACAATTGGGACCTTCCTTACTAAATGGATGCTGTTCTAGCCAGTCATCCACACGTGTGTAAACCAACTAAGTGACTTTGGGAAGAATGTTTTAAGCTACCATATTCAACTATTCCATTTTGGGAGTCTGTAGGACTTATTTTAGACATTTGCTGTTTATACTGAATGATACTATTAAACCCACAGAAAAGTAAAACCAGCATGATCTGTACCTTAGCAACGTAACATGTATTTCTGTATATTCATAATTCACTACTACGTTTTGAAACACGCACAAACACTCTTTGTTAGTTTCATCTTGGTTTGCTTGTTTTGTCTGTTGATGTCTGTAATATGCAGTTTATTTTTTTCTCTTCTTAAGAGATCGTACACAACTAACAAGGGGAAAACGGAAACGCTGTTTTTTTGGAGTTAGAGCTTACCACTTCCCAGAAGGTACACTTGATCGCATGGAATCGCATTCGCGGGATGGAGGTTAAATATTTACAACAGATCAACGGTTATCGCTCCAGCACACGAGACACATCATCGACATCATCATCTCGTTTGCGGCAAACGAGGTTAGGGATTTTCGAGAAGCTCAAGTGCGCCAACAGTACGTGACGCGGTACACGTGCCCAACTAAGTCCAGCTTGGAGAAAAGAAGTTTGTGTTGGACAAAGGTATGCTTGGCATCTACTCTCATAACCACACTATGGTGTGTTAATGCACAAAACTGATTTCTATGTGTTTGTAATTGTTTTCTTGTAGTTACTTTCGAAGATCAAATGATTTACTCTACAAATTTTAGTGATTGTGGTATCCTTTGTTACCTGTTTTGATAGTTGCTTTACTTACAATTGCTTACAATTTACAAATATTCTTTTGTTGTTGTTCCTTTTCTTCTATTTTCTTGTGTGACGCTGTTAGACGCTGTTGTGTGATCCCTGCTTTCCTGACAACAACATCCAAACATCCAACTCGAATAAACAACTAACGACGGTTTGACTTTATGGTTAAGTTGTTTCGTCGTATGAAAAGGGGAATGCTTACGCCAACTATGTGTGTTTTTTGTGAGTTGTGAAGAAAATACTGTGGATAACTTTAATGCTACTGGGTGATCCACAGTGTTGAGATGTGTTTGAGGCACCCGATAGCTCTGGAATGTGTAGCCTGTTAACTGACCATTCGACAGCTTACTGCAGAGATTACCGTTGTCATAGGTAAACTAGAGAGCTTATAATACGCTGGCTGGGTTGGTAGATACATGGACAACAATGCATACAGCTTGATCTACATACCCGTCAGAGGGTTTTCACCTCTCAAGATGTGTATTCTTCCACTCCAAGAGGAGTGGAATCCAAAAAAATATGTTTGGACCTTAGCAAACCTTCGCTACGCTACCCGGTGCTAGTTCCGAATGCCACCAAAGGTTTGCACGCCCAATACCGCCCTCGATTCGATTCCCTAATCGCACAACTGCCCGCTCCTGGGCAGCAGAACTTCTTGCAGAACTGCCACACCACTAACACATCCCAGCATCTACGCTGGCTCACCGTCCACAGGTCGGCAGGTTGACGCGGAAGAACACATTCAGCTCGATCAAGCTGGCCAGAATGAGGAATACCGCGTACATGATGAGACAGGCGTTGCCGACCCGTCGGTCCAGCTTGAACTTGTTCAGCGAAAAGGCGATGTACAGCATTAGCAGCGTGGAGAGGAGCGAGATGGCCGAATACTCCAGCCCGGCCGAGTTGATGCCGACCCAGTGGTGGCCCGGTTCGATCGGTGAGAAGGCCGCCTTGATGAACCAGGGTAACCCCAGGCACAGCAGTATGTCGAACGTGTTCGAACCGATCGAGTTGCTGATGCCCATCGAACCGTGACCTGAAGGGTAAAAGGAGGGTTATGTACGTACAGGTTGGACCATTCCAGTTCGTGTGCTGCTCAGCCCAGAGGTACTAACCTTGCTTTGCTACTATCACACTGGAAACGGCCTCCGGCACGCTCGTACCGGCGGCCAGAAACGTGATGCCCATTACGGAGTCCGGTATCTTGAGCGTATCGCCTGTGTGTGGAAAGCAGAAGTAGATCCGGAGGATTAGTTTATCGGAATGTAGGTGGGAATTGGGGATGGTTGGGCACGGGAGGGGGGCGACCCGCATGCCCATCATTATCTGATAAGTATATTCTTTTTGATGAGGATGTTTGACCTGTGTGTTGGTGTAGGTACTGAGCGATACTAGCAGCGTTATCGACCACGTTTTTCGAACGTGTAGATGATAGGCAAAACGGTCAAATTAAACTTTTTCTGCAATGATTGTACATGTTTGTCTCACTACGCCCTACGGACTATTACCGCACACTATCTATTTCGCGGGGGGTTAAGACCTGCTAATGCGCAATATGTTGATAATATTATTGTTTTATGTTGCAAATTATCTATTGGTTGCGCATTTTCATATTTTCTTAACACATTCTAAAGTCGAAAGGTAAGTCGTTATTTTTGGCTTTCATTTACTTTATCGTACAGGGTTTTGCGTCCTAGGCTGCTCCAAGCCGGATCTGAAATTTTCACGTTATTGCGATCAAATGCGTAGACGGTCTCTTCTTTGTATTGTATTGTATTGTATTGTAGTATATGGAATTGATTTTTGAGCAAGTAATTGGCCGAGCGAAGTGGCCTTATTGCTTTATATTAACCTGTAACTTAAATCTAGCAATAAATAGCTCACAAATAACCGAAAAATTACATATGATAACGAACAGTACTGTAAGCTTGGTTATAAAAAACAGTAAAACAACATTTCAATTAAAAGTTTTAATTTATGGAAATTTAGAGCTTCGTCAAAATTGTACCAAACAGTACTGATTGCATGTATTTTGATGATATAATGTGTCAAATGCAATATAAATCAATCGTTCAATTTCAGTAATGTAGAAGCAGTGGCGGATTAAGGGTATCGGTGGCCCTAGGCGGTTAGACGAGTTGAGGCCCCCTATAGGGGGTTGGTACTGGCACTGAACTTGCTGTAGGGAGATTGAACAGTAAACTTGAAATGCCGTCGGGGGGCCCCTTCGATAATCAGTCAGGGGTTTATACGGCAAAACTATACGGCCATACGGCATACTATAGACTAGCGATCTACGGGGCCCCTAAATCGGCGGGGCCCCAGGCGACCGCCTAGTCCGCCTACCATTAGATCCGCCACTCTGTAGAAGCTAATACCAAATTACTCATATTTAATTAGTAGTTTGGCTTAAAATGGAAAAATAGCGACTTGCACAGATATTCGAAGTGATATCTGCGGAATCCATTCCGTATCATAATGCTGTCAATTATGTTAATTTTCAATTTGTATGGCTACTTGTTTTTAATTTTAGGTGACTTTTTGACAACATCATAAAATTAAATTGATAATATCAATTTTTATTTAAAAAAAACTTCTAGTATAATTTATACCATTATTATTGCCATTAAAAGTAATCGAAACCAAGAAGATTTTACAGATATAAGCAATTTGTAGGAGACAACGGTAAAAAGTGGGCTGACGTCAAAGTATACAGGGTTTCTACGATTTTTCATCGTTTCCCATTGATTTTTGGTTCGTTCTCACGATTTATTGATATCGTCCCATTGGACATCAATACAATTAAACCAAAAAGTTTCTGGGGGATGCCCAAAAAATTGTGGCAGCACACAAAAAAAATATAAGGAAGCAACCAAACATTTTCGGGATGCTACCAAAAAACTATAGGCAACCCTGTAAGTTAATAAAAAGAAACCATGAACGTATCCCATAATGCCACAGAGATTATGACAACTGTATTAGGCGAGGCAAGGAACCCTGTAATTGAGAGTCATTTATAAATTGCCTTGTCCAAAAAGCCTAGAAGGTATTTTTTAAACTGATTTGGCAACTTATTCAGTTATCCTGACCGTGATTTCCAATGCGACACTCTTTTTCTTTTATGTGCACTTTTATACGCATATATAACACCAAGTAGTTTTGCCTGGTATATTCCACAAAAAACATCCCCACCTTCGTAAAAAAGCATCAAAAACCTACCAATGATCGTAATCATCCACGCGACGACATACGACAGCGAGCCAATCCACACGATGCACATGATGAACGTCAGCGGGAACCAGTTCCGGAAGCGTGGCGTCTCGCAGTTCGGTATGGTGAACATGAACAGCAGATGAATCGGCCAGGTAATGATCCACGAGAACTGCGTGAACGCACTCTTGCCGAACGGGTACTTTAGCAGCTTAAACTCATCTTCATCATCCTTCTCTGGCGCACTTTCCCCATCGTTGCCGTTAGCTCCGCCCTCAACGTTGCCATCGACTTCCGCACCAGTGCTACCACTTTCCAGCGCTCTAACAACGGCTTCCGCCACCGGACCGGTCGTGCCGTGCCCATTCTCACCGTTCCACTCCTTCGGCGGTAGCGTACCGGCACCCGTTTCCTTCACACCATTCACGCCAGCGTCCTGCTCCTGGACCGGCGGTGTGGCTGGACTTGGCGGTGGCGGTGGCCGCTCGGGCACATCGCCCACCTCACCCTCGGCTGGGGCCGGGTCGACCGACGATGGGCCGGCGCTTGGCTTGTGTGTTTCGAGATCGGTCGTGGCGGTTGCCGTCCCGCCCGGCGGCGCACGCAAGTCGATCGATGTAAATGGCTTAATTTGCATTTCTACGTCCACCCCGGCAGCTGGTGACGTCAATTCCGCGGGTGCATCGATATGGGCCACATTCTTCAAGTTGCCGTTCTGCTGGAAGTGTCCGATGCGCAGCGGTGTGCGCGCCTCAATTGCCTCTAAATTGATTGGTTCGTTGTGGTCGTCGTCACCATCGTCGTCGTTATACGTTAGGCGGAGTTGATCATGTTGGACAGCAAGTAGGAAGATCAGTGAAAGAAAAGATGTACAAGATTTATTACTGACAGTCTCCGGAAAGAAAAAAAATAGTTGTGATCTGGGTGCTGTTTTGGCATGTACAACCCAAATCGTAATAACTGGTAACACTACCTTGCGTTCGGCTAGAATCCGACTTGAGGCTACTGGAGGTATCGTGGGATCTTCGCTTTCGGGCGTGCTTCAAACCACCTGTGTTGCATGTAGAGGTGTGCATAAGCGAGGAAAGACAGTGTGAAGTGCATCAATAACGAATCCATAGGCCATTACCAGGTTTTAGTAACTATTGGATATTTACGATCTCTAATCTCTTGAGCTATCAACTATCATGCAAACCATCACCATTTCACAATTCTACCAAGTATCTGATTGGTATTCAGTCTCAAACTAAAATAAGATGTGTGAATGATTGTTACAGAAGAATGTCTGATCATGAAACTGGATATATCAAATTCTTGAATTCCAATATCTTGATATTGGATATTTTGAAAAGCTATTTCAAACTCAATAATTCTTAATACCTGGTAGAACTGTGTGATGTTTCCTAAACGTTAGGCATCTATAATAAGTGTACACTTATGTATAATCTTTTTAAGAACTCTGTAGTGCAGTATAACACCGAAAGTATAGTATGGCATTACCTCTGGCACACTTCTGGAACGACTTGTCATAGTACATCACAGCAATGTACACAATATACAGCAACACCAATATCAGTGCCTCGTACCACTCGACCCGCTCGTCATGGATGATGCAAATCAGGATGGCCACCGTAATGCCGTACGCCAAACAGTCCCTCGTCAGCGGCCACCAGTCCAGTGGCACTACCTGTCAACAAGACATCGAAGGCAGCATGCAAATTAATTAAAGTGAAAGAAGCGTGAAGAAATTAGCGTTAGGAGTTACCATGCCGGCACCGATGCCACAGCAGGCCGCCACGGCCAGGATATTGAAGACGGCAGAGCCCACAATGGTGCCGACGCCGATGTCACCTTCGGTGATGAACGTGCCAATCACGTTCACGAACAGTTCTGGGGCGGAGGTGGCCGCTGCCATAAACGTGGCACCGGCTACATCGTTGGACATGTTTAACGCTGTTGGGAGGTAAAAAAAGAAAAAGCGAGTCCTGTTACAATCAGTCGATTAGTGGTGTGATGGGCGTGCGTGTGTGTGTATATTGGTTTCGATTTAATTAAAACTCATGCAGAATCCCGCTAAGCGAGGCAAATAGTCAACTAGCAAGCCCAGCAGGGACGCTGTTTGCCGTTTAAGTTTGAGCGCACCTTGCGCAACATTCACCGCACTTACCTTGGCAAATCTTCTCGACGGCAGGTACAAAATACTTATCACAAACTACGGCCAAAGCTACAAATAAATATAAACTAGCGATTGCATGTAACACTACTGCCCCATTCTGGCGCTGCTCCTCGGTGAACAGGTCCCGGGGAAAGTCATCGATGGCGGGTTGTGTGCAGTTCATCCCTGTGGAAGGCATGCAAGAAGGCATACACACACTTAATGTGAATAGCAAAACGAGCCTGAGTTTCTGGTGAATGGTGATAACATCTCTTGTTAAACTGATACTATAATTAAGCCATTGCGCGTTGTCAAAGTGTTTTACAAGCAAAAAAATTGAGGACCACACATCTTCACACGTTAACCTCTAGTCGGTTCGTTTGTTCACTTTACGACAGTGATAGTTCTGGGCGGCTTCTCATGATCATTACAGACGAGCGGAGGTACTGCTCCTACTTTCTAGAGCATTGGGCAAGTGATTTAATTAGTCAGTACCAAGGCAAGCTTCTTGAACTCCATAACTCAACACCATAACATATGGTAGAGCTCGTCACTATGCCACTAAACCACACATACCAACAATATCTATCAGTGTCTTCACTAACATAATGTCCGTAGATTTAATTGAAACAAATAGTAATCGTACGGTGGCAGCTTCGCCTCATCCTAAACCCTTTCCAGCTATGTTTCTTCCGTTGCACCGTGGAATTGTCAGCCTTGATCGTTTTAATTTTCGTTCCACTTAGCGTAGCGCCAGCTGACGCAAATCTCTTAGCTACACGTCATGTGATCGAGGCAGTTAAAGAAAGGGGACTTCTTCATCACCGTTAATTAACTGCTTCGCGAACGTGCGGGGCGTTTTGCTCCTGACCTTTATATTAGTCGCATAAGCCGCTGGACGTCACATCGCTTGTTAGTGTGCTTCTAGATCCGTATCTATCTATTGATCGTATTTCACATGAAGAAGCGTATGTTTTTTCTATAATCTTTGTTGCCAGAATGGATATTGGTCACAAAAACGAAGAAACTAACATTTGCAGACATGACAAGAACTTCTATGTCCCCTCAAAAAGGATCATTTGTTGATAGTGACATTTATCATACAAGAAGAGTTCCCACAAATAGCCTGGAATTTCCAAGTACTACATCATTACAATGATTCAATCACTCTATTAAACGCTTTATACCTACAGGAAAAACGGCCAAGTGATTCGTGTGACCATATTTAATTGGTTCATCTGCAATGCACTGGTGGGTTGTCACACATGTACATCATGCTTTAATTGTTATGATTGTTGCAGTGGCAGATGCAAATGCGAATTGCGACTAGTCCCGTCGGATGGCATTAGTTACTGCATATATCTTATGGACCCTGACGAAGAAGGATGGGCTACAACACGATAGCGGTTGTTCACATCAAGCATCAAGATTTACCTAATTTAATTTTCATTTTTGATGATAATTCATATCGTAATGACCGTAAATTCAGGGCCGGATTAAGCAGTACGCAAGCTAAGCGGCCTGTGACACCCCGACATACAACACTTCAGAAAGGTCTACATTCGTGTGACCGCTTAGGGCCTCCACTCGTGTTAATTCAACTTTGGCGCGACTTTGTAAATCAAAATAGTTTGTATACATCTGAGTCTTTCAAAAGCAATTTATTGCTCTCCTGCTATTGTATCTTTCATTTCATGGGTCTTTTTTATAATTATAGTGACTACAGACTATAAGAGACATATTTATCTCTCTTACTAATCGCTATTTCACCTGAAGTGTATGATTTATGACATGCGTGATTATTTTTTTAGGACGTGATCAAAAACACTACTAACACCGGATAACAACCCGTAGTAAATCATCTACTAGTAACAAATCAAACAAAGGCCATCATTACATCGCAAAAATTATCCCTGAACTGTCAACACCATGATACGTGGCTTCCTGTGATGTGTTTGTTTTACGCTCATCTTGCGCCTTCGATTAAATCTGGTACGTTGGTAAATGTACATTGGCTCGAAAATTTTCCTGTCAAGATTTGTCTTCGAGATTGCTACCATTCCGAAAGGCAACATATAAATCAAAGTACTATTTGCCAAGGGTACAGTCACTATAGTTGCTAGATGTTAGATTCCATTGCTGCTGTTGAGATTATTTTATTATTTCAGCTAACAGCATTAATGCATAAAAGTTTACTTAAAAGTGTTTACTAAATTTGTATTAAAATATTTACACAGTCTTCTTATAACTAATCACAAACCAAAGCAATATTAGTTCTAAGACTGTTCACCACGTTTGAGAATCGTCGTAATTTTTTGTCGTTCTTCTGGAACTACCTGTTTGTTTACTATCCATCAGAACCTAACAACAATTCACCGTAATTGAGAAGCACAACGACCTTTCTGTTGTTAGTGTATAATTTCTGGTTGCGGTTGGTGGTGGTGTTGTTGTTGTTGAACCTCACCCTCGCTGTTTGTATCGTATCGTACCCGTAGCTCATATTGCACCAATTCAATCAATCTCGTGTCGAACGAAAACAGTAAAGCCGGTTTGTTTACGACCCTCGAAAACGGGGTGCGTTTTGTTGACAAAAGGCCAATGACGCCGTAATGTTGTGTACGATGGCATTTTACGAAAAAAAAAACATGAGCCTGCCGAGACAATATGCGAAGTATATGTGTTAAATGCACTATGATTTTTGCCGAATCTTACCGAATCGCATTCTTCTCGATCGTACAATCTGTATAATGTCCTACGAACTTAAAAGCTGTGCGAATAACAATCATATTCATTTGGTGAACGTTTTGTCAAATGAAAATATTAAGCCAAACCAGTGTAAATCACGCCTGATCACATTTATCACACTATATTAGCAAGTTTCATGGCCTCCCAGAAACGATCATTTCAAATAAATGATTGTATCTAGCTATTTTGCGTCGCTTCTGATGTTATTTTGGGCAGAATATGTTTTCAAATTAGAGTTCCTTTAAGGTAGATCACTTTGGGATCTCGTTTTGGATATGCTTATTTTTAATAACTATATGTAAGTAAAAGTAAAGGCTACAGAATACATTAAGTTCATTCTAGAAATAAATATTTTAACCATGACAATACGTAAACCTTAACACTTTTTTTAAATATAATTTCTAATAGTTTGTTGATGCAGAATTAACTGTTTCCTCCTAAAAGTCGCTTTAGACCTCACGTGAAAGTGATCGTAAAATTTTGTTTTTCTGCTATATTTTATCAAATATTAATCAGAATATGGCTTATCATACACAAAGAAGAAAGGATATTGAAGCTTCACGGTAAAACAATAATAGTCAGCGGGGAAATACAATGCTTTTAATTCAATATTTTAATATATTTTACAGTCTAAATAGTTGGGGAATTGAATATCCTTTCTTTTGGTGTATGATGAGCCATAATCTAATTAAAATTGAATAAAATACAGTAGAAAAACAAAATATCACGATCAATTTCATTGGAAGTGTAATCCGGGCTTAATTTAGCGTGAGAATCTAAAGCAGCAAGGAAAATTTTCCTCAACCGTATGAATCATTTTGCACAAAAACAACAATTTCGCATGATTTGGTGTATAAATCAATCAATTAAAACGTAACCTTCACACACTTCCCCGAGCATTTCCGGGCAAAAACATGAAGTGCAACAATGTTGTCCATCTTCCCACAAATGCAACATTGTAGTGCCGTACAGGAAACGACGAAGGAGGGGAAGGGGAGAGCAAACCCCTAAACCTAGCGCCAGTAAATAAATTACAAAAAGCTTCACCGGTGGAAAACAAAACAGGGGGAGTTTGAGTCATTGTCAAACACGAACTGATGCGACAACAATCGTACACACACCCCGTTCGGATCGGTGTTGCTGTTTAATCAGATGATTGATCTGCCACATTCTGCCGCATACAAGCGTGCATACAATGGAGGGTGTGTGACGTGACGAAAAACAGGAACAAGAGCACACGTGTACAACAGGAGCAATAGTAGAAGTAGTTGTAGCAATTGTAGAAGAAGAAGTGCATATTATAAATACAAAGAATGTAAAAATGGCACGAGATTCAACGCCACAAAAAAAGATGTTCAACCAATGTGTTTCAGGGTGAAAATTGAAGGAGCAAATATGATCGACCTACAAATATTAGTAATAAAAACACACTTGTCGATAGGAAGTAAACGTCATCAATATACGCTCTAATGGCAATTTAAACCAAACGAGAAGAAAAAATACCTTTTTCTCGCGCCACGCAGTGTGCAGTTGGTATGGTGGTGGACTCATTGATTTTGATCGTGGGATCTTCCCATACTACGGCGCAAGGTCGCTCCGACAACCAACAACAACGATGACGACAACAACGTCACAGCATCCCCCGCCAGTGGCTCCCCATCGTTGCGCTATCGATCCGAAACGATCGCCTGGGAATGGACGGCGACGCCCCAAACAGAAATTGACGGGCAGTGTTAGAGGGAAGCGGTGGCGCATTGCACTACAGGACGGCATTAATTATACGGTGTGCACCCGCGTAAAGTTCCGCACACACCACTGTCCTTCTCTTTTTATCTCATTCTAACTCTCTCTCTTATTCTAGCCCGTTTGCCTACCTCACACAGCTGACAGCGTTCGCAGGGCGGTAGCTTCCCCTAATCGGAGCGGGCCAATCAGTAGATTATTGAATGCTAATTGTCAGTGTTGCAAGCGACCACCTTTCTGTACAGGGTGGGGTGTGGTGCGCAGGGGATGGGAAGTTGTTTTTTATTGCTTTTAAGGGGGGGGTCAACACAACCCGATCGTGAGTTTGGGTTGACTAGCGAACGATCTGATCGGAAGTTTGACAGTAACAAAATGTGTAAAAAACACACACATACGGAACACTTCTCTTTTTGAGGGTGGGATGCTACCGGTGTATTGATAACCGGCCTGCTAAATGTGTCTATTTGTCGGTACGGTAAACTGTTAACAGCCAGCGCCACACAGCTTCCACAAGTGGCCTGACAGGCGTGCAGGGTGCGATACGATAAGGTCAAACAAATTTGTCGTACATCCATGGTCGCTCGCGGAGGCCGGGTGCCGGTGAATTTGTGTTAGAATCGCGTGGAAGCCAGTTTTTGCATATGAAGCAGGGAATGCTTGAACTTTACATTTCGCTTTATTTTGGGTTTTTAATTATTTTTTTTAACTTAAGTTTTTTAAACATTAATGAACATATTTCGACTGATTTGGATCAAAACGAATGATTTTTTTAGTTAAACAGCTTAGAATTGTGCCTCACAAAAAAGGTTTATTTTGCCCAGTGAAACACTTAAACTGAATATTTTGATTGTGATCAAGCAAATATAGTTTATTCTCACGATTCGGTAGCAAACATTTTGACAATTGTAAAAAAAACACTTATTTTAATGCACTATTTAAAAATTCGAGCAAAGAAAGCTGCTGTCTTCTTTGCTGTGCTTCCAAAGTCAAAGAAAGTCACATCATTTTGACAGTGTTGCCCAGTTTTCCAGTTTTAGGCTCTTTTTCGTAGGATTCAGTATACTGGAAAGTGTGCAATAATCGGGTTTAAAGTGAGCAATAATAGAATTTTCAGTTTTTTTAAGTTTGCAATAATTAGTTTAAAAATCAGCATTATTTGACATTACTCATATTTTTTGCCTAAAATAAAATAAACAAATTATTATTTTTTAAATCTAATGATGTATACTTGACACCCGTAACAAGAATATTGTGATTTTATCTATGCCAAAACATATGAAATACGTTGGATGTTCCCTTAGGTATGCAACAATTGGCAAATTACCCTAAATAGGTAATCGATTCATAAGTATTACACAACAGTTTAAAAAACATTAAAATATTTATAAACTCTTGTTTCAAAAGCATATTACTAATACCAAACAGGTAGTATTTTATAAAAACATAAGTTAATTGCTCAATCAACTGATTTATGATGTTTGAGGGTTGAGATTAATTCAATTTGAATTCTTGAGAAGCTCTTGTCATTTTTTAGATTTTAAATTGCAACAATGCAGATTTTTTTTATTATTTTTCATTAATATAGAGCATATTTTTCTCTTGTTTTTTTTGTTGTTATATAGATTGTTGAGATAATTAATATGGTATATATTTTTTTCGAAAGTATAGAGCAAAATTGCTTTTCCAATTGAAGTGAGTGAAAATTTTCTTCATTTTGTAATACTTTTCGATGTGATGACAGTAATAATTAAAAAAAAATCAATTATTTTTACTTTTTAAAACAAAAACAGCTTTACTCAAATTCCAGCTGTCAAACCATTGTGCTTGTAATTTGGAATATATATTATTTGTTGTTTCGAGCAATTTATAAGCTACCAGGCGTCTCCATGCAATTCCTGTTTCCTGAAGTACGTGATACTTGATAGCGTTTCAAAAATCTTTGCCGATCACAAACAGTGGTCAAGTTATTACACTTTCTCTCTCATACACACAAACAGCACGGTCCAAATATGCCACAATGACGCTTCCGAGAATTCACCCCCTCCGAGCAAATGGCAAAAGCATTTGTAAGATCGTAAAATTAACATCGACCCGCTCGAAGGGGTGTTGATGGCTGGTTCAACTACTGCTACACGTTAAGGTTGTCCAATACGGTGCCCGAAACGGAGCTGGAAAACCAAACCCCCTTTGGGCGCACCCGATCGCAGGCCGCAGCAGGAGAGGGAAAGGTGCAAGTAATGTATGTAAGCGGCCAACCCAATCGAGCACGCTCTCTCGGGGGTCGCTCGGAGGATAGATGTTTAACGAAATTAATTGAGTCTTATTGTGAAGAAATTGTGGAGCATTATTTATCAAATAAAACTGCCGCTCGGGCTCAGGTCACCCGCTCACGCCCGCCACCGAAGGGTGTTCGGCAAATGGTCCGACCGGCTAGCAGCATAGCTGGGCGACCGGGCCTGATCGTTTTCCGGCTTGTCAAGCTTCTTGGGCCGAGCTTAATATAGCAATATGGGGAGCGGGAGGTGTACATTTGTATTTTGATTCGTGGAGAATCACGACAGGGGCAGCACGAGCAGCAAATTTGCATACATTCTTCGGTTTTGCTTTGTGGGGTTCGTTTCTTGCGTCGGAAGATCGAAAGACACCTTTTCTAGGAACAGCATAATAAACTGATGTACTGAGAGGATTTCCTTTCAAATATGCACTTTTCCACACAATGTCTACAACTAAACAATACCTTAAATAGGTACAACATTTAAAATGATACTAATTTTTAAATTGTTTTCTGTTTTTTTTTTTTCACAAACACTTGATCACTCATTGACATTGTTACATCCACACAAACTCATTTGTCACTAGTTTTTGGGTGCCTTCAACAGCTTGTTCAATACCTATATTTGTCTTAACTTAACTTTTCGTAATAGTCAACTCTCATCCGACTCCAATTCCAATCTAACACATACACACACACACACACACACACACACACACTTGCGCTTGGTTCACCTGGAGTCGTTTGCGGGTTGTCGCTTCGTCACCAAACATACCCAAGCATCTAGCAACTATCTTCCGACGGCCGACCACATCAAACGAGAAGCGTTACACAATGGTCGTCAATTCAGGACGACAGGGCAAATTGAACCGGGGAAGAAATGAAGACACACACAGACACACTCGCACACAGCCACAACTCAGGCACAACTGAGCGCACGAACGAACACTACGGTAGGCAGCTGTTACAGTCCACAGGTTTCGGATGGGAACATCCGGAGACATCCACGAGCGATGGCGATCGTTCCAAAGTCACTTGAAGACACTCGAATGTAGATCAATTTGTGGAACTGATCATGTGGAGGCATATTTTAAAACTATTTTGGCAAACAATAAAGATCTTATTAAGTGTTCTTCGACTACACAGCATCTCCAAATGTTATGTGTTCATGTAATATCATCTGTTCTGTTCGTTTTCCGTTCAATTCTCTTCTACTACCTTCGAACGGATATGCAGCATTGTGCAAAAGGGCACCACACACACACACACTTTCTCTCACAAACACACACACGCGTCTTCACATGGTCTTTGCAAAGGTGGGTCCAATCTTCAATTCTTATTGTGGTCCAGCAGCGTTGTGTGCGTGAGCGTTTTCGATTCCGACCGCAGCGACGACGACCGCGACGGCGGGTTTGGTTAGGACGGGTTGGTTTGTGACCACTTTATTCTTCAATCTTCCCATTTTCTTAAATTAAGTGCCATATTCTTCTCTATGATTATCCATAATGCCCCTTATCCGTCCACCGGGAGGGTTTTATCCGATACGATCGTCCGGCCAAGCCAAGCTGCTGCTGCTGCGGCAACAACCAGCGAGCGCTGGTGCTCGCCGGTGCAAACTTGGTGCTGGCCTCCCGCCTCCCCTACCCCACACACCTACTCAATTTCGTGTGCCACCGAAGCCGCCCGAGAGCTTCACTTTGCGTTCATGATTTGAATTTCGTGTGCCACCCCCCTTGCCCTTGCCGTCCCATGCCGCGGAGTGGAGTGGATTTCGAAACATCCGTCATTCCCTTTCCGTTTCGCAAATGAGAGCTGCTCCGTCAGTGGAAGCAAGGCATCGATTATAGAACACGAAGGATGGCTTCAAAATGATTGCTTATTAAACTATTGATCAGAATTGTTGGAATGCTTTGAAGAAGCTCAAAAAACTTGCTATTGTTTCACCAAACTAATAATCACTCTTATAGTTAGCACATATAGAGAGGCACAACACACAACGACAACACAAAACGATCGCACGATCGAACCTAGCGCGCAACATAAAACACTTTAACAGCAACGATCGTGTAAATTAGCTCGACTCTTCTCCTACTCCTAAACGGCTAAAAAGGCAAAGTGTATCCGTGTATCGCTAACCATTGCTACGCGCCAGCCCCCAGTAGTCCGATTCGTCCATGTTGATTAAATCACAGTCAAATTCCAACTGACCAACCGAATCCGTTTTGCGCTTATGTATAGCTCGCGCTGCAAAAAGTGTGACCAACGGGGGCCAGGCCAGGCGAACCGACGAAACCAACCCGCCACCCTACCCCTCACCCCCTCTACACCTCTATGTATATCCGTATACATACCACCGGTCGGTCGGTCCATTCGCGTCGCGCTGCGGTGACACACACAGCGCTGTCAATGGCGTAATGACAGCCGGGCGCAACGGTACCGTCCGCCGCAGCTAAACTTTCATCGTGGGAGCAAACCAACGGGATCGAGCGGAGGGGAGGGGTCGAATACGGTGAACTTTAACACGCACATCGCAGCACAGCATCACATGGGTGCGGGCACAGCACACCGACGAATTCCGGCACCGCATGCTGTGCTGTGTCCCACTGTGCGCGTCCGATTTGCGAGCGTGTTGATCATCGGTGCGCTCTCCCGCACACAGCGAAGACCGATCGGCTAGCACATATATGTGTATATTGGAGATTGTTGTCAATTGTATTGTGTGCTCCCAGCATTCATCATCTGCCGCCTCCACCTACCTATTGTGTATATTGTCGGAGCGCGACGGTTGGGCGCACGTTTGGAACGAGAATAGATCGGCTGTTGCTGCAGCGGACGGACGGCGTACTGATACCGCGTATCGGGCGTACGAGCGGTACGAGAGCACTTGAGAGCGCGATCTGGTTCGGGAGCGAACCCCTGCGCATTAGTGCGCTCGTTCTTTTAATCAATCAATAATGTGGGCTAGAACGCCAGCCAGGTTGATCGCTTGAAGACGCGCGCACAGTGCTTGCAAAATATGTGGTGATCGGTTTGTGTGTGTGCGTGTGTGTGTTTTTAAGGGTTAAATAAAGTTTGACGAAGTCGTTTAGCAGCTCGAAGGAGACGCATGATGTTTCACGATGTCGCGAATCGCGCAAACTGCATTCAGCGACATTTCTATCTCCCAACAGTTGTAATGCCAGTGTTCGACAATTCTATTCGTAATAAATAAGTACACAAACAAATAAATTAATTAATTAAAAAATAAATAAATAAATAAATAAATAAATAAATACATTAATTAATTAATTAATTAGTTTATAAATTCATAAATAAAAAAATAAATAAATGAATAAATTAATGAATAAATTAATGAATTAATGAATGAAAATCACACGTGTTATGTTTCATCGTCTTCCCTGGTCAAACCAAATTCCACGTCCTTCGTATAATGTTCGGTGTTTATTATTTGGCTTAGAGACTTTACAGCATAGGAGAACTACGGCTCAGATAAATTTTATGCATAAATTATTAATTTGAGATTTTGATGCACCTGACATTCTAAATTTTATTTGCTTTTCTACTCCCTCTAGAGGTCTTAGAAGTAGAGAGCTACTAAAAAGCCCTTTTAGATCGACTGGTTTTGGTGCCAATGATCCACTGCTCAAAATGATTGATGTGTATAATAGGTTAGGGTTATCAGCAGATTTCAATCAATCCTTTAGTCAGCTGCGTCAGCATATTCAAGTTAGTTCTAGGGCCATAGTTTAAACATGTACACTGTAAGCATTTAGTTATTTAGGCATACTGCCCGATAACTTTGATTAAAATAAATAAATAAATAAATAAATAAATAAATACAAAAGAAATGCTCTGTAGATGTCACTTTTTACTAATTGTTATATTTCTATCTTTTTTCTGATAATGTGTTTTATCTACCTTTAACCGATCTTAGCCTTATCAATGCGAATCCATCCACCTTTTTACTATTTTAAAATCATCCAGTCTTTTATCTTTTGCTAAACGGAGTCTTTAATTCCTTTTAGGCTGAGAGGTTAAGTTGTTTAAACCACGTTTAGGAGTCGTTTAGTGCAGCGATCGGCAAAATGCGGCTTGCGAGCCACATGCGGCTCTTTGATATCGAGATGGCCGCTCCTAACAGTTCATATACTTCATAGAACTTTCACACATGTTTGCTCTTGGTTAACGATTAAGCTCTTCACGTGAAACTCTACGAACATTATGGTAGAATTTTGGCTCTTTCGGTCGTAACGTTTGCCGACAGTTGGTTTAATGCATCTCTGGCGCTTCTGCAGACTTTGCCGATCCCTGGCTTAGAGCATCATGAGATTGCTCTCGGCGCCATGCCAACCACTGGTCTTCAGATAAAACCGTTGATGCAATGGGGCAAGTCAATTTCATATAAGCAGAGTGTCTACAGCTGTTTATGGGACAGTGGTGCAGACTGATTCATTTTTTAACCGCCTATATACAAGGCCGGAGCCTGTTCCGTTCATAAGAACAGGACCAACTCCAACCTTCAACTTTTCAAGGACTAAAATAAGTCACTTATAATTTTGCAAATCACTATACAAATTCTACAAAATTTCCTATGCTATTTCCTATGCAATTTGCTACGCTATTCCTACACACCACATTTATTACCGGGTATGGTTTGTTGGCTGGAACTGCAATTGTATCGGTTCCAGACGCGGACCAGCTCCAAATATCGTTCCAAATCTGAATCCGGAACAGTTACAGTACTGTTCCTAAAACTAATTGAAATCTGGAACTATTTCTGGATCTATGGGTATGGGTTCATGATCGGTTCCAGGACCAGTATGGGTTTAGTATTAGTTCCAGGTTCTTAATGGGTTTACTTTTAGTCCCAGGGCAGATACGGATTCATGAGTGGTTCCAGGACCGGAATGCATTCAGTACCAGTTCCAGGACTGGTATGGATTTATGATCGAATCTAGGGCAGGTATGGGTTCAAGATCGGTTCCAGGACCGGGATGGGTTCATGACAGGCTTCAAGACTGGTATGGGTTCATGATTGGGTCCAGGACCGGGATGGGATCATTATCGGTTCCAGGGCAGGTATGAGTTCATGATAGGTTCCTGTAGCGGTATAGGTTCAGTATCAAGTCCAGGACGGGCATTCGGTCATGTGCGGTTTGAACCAGAATAGGTGAGGTATTGATGTCAGGACCAGTATAGGTTTGATTTTGGTCTTACGTCTCTTAAGGGGTCACCATAAATTTCGGCGTACTCTGTACATTAAGGGGATCTTAGAAATTTAGTTGCGCAGCCCTGTAATCAGGCCACATTAACTAGTTTTTATCAAAATTTATATAGATTCCCTGCATTGGAACAGTAATTGTTTAATGATTAATTTGCGTGAAATTATTAATAATATCTTCCCATTATTCTAATAGGTGCTATTTATTACTTAAATGATCAATTTATTACAACGAATAAGAAATGAAACTGAAACTAACGATCCAAAATGTCTCATCACATCCAACGGTTTCGGTTTTACCTATCGCGCTACACACCTTGACTTTATCGAGCAGTTTGAAATCCTGCGAACTGCTCGACAAGCTGCTCGACCACCCCGTTTGTTTGACGTTTCCCGTTTATCGCGCGTGTATTCCGTGTTTCTGTCGGGCACGTTAAATTTAGTCTGTTGTTTACCTCGTTTCGCAAAGAAACGCGCATTACCACAATGAATTTCTCGTTCGGAACGCCCACCACTACAACCGCCACGACCGGTGGGTTTTCTCTCGGCGCCGCTGCCACCAGCACTGCACCGACAGGAGGGTTCTCCTTCGGCACAACGCCAACCTTCGGTTCCACCGGTGGTACGGGTGCTGCGGCACCGACCCTGTCCCTAAACCCAGCAGGAGCAGCCACATCAACCGCACCGGCCGCTGGAGGTTTGGGAACACTTTCCTTCGGAGCATCGCTGGGCGGAACTGCTGCTGGCACTGCTGCCACTCCCTCGCTGGCTGCGTCCGGGGCACAACAAACGGCCGGCGCAACGACAGCCACACTGCCAACGTTTGGCTCGCTGGGAGGAACCCCACAGCTCGGTACACCATCGGCCACAGCAAGCTCGCTCGCTCCGGCCAATGCGAATCAACCGGCAGCTGGTACGACCACGGGCATTAACCCGCTCGGTGCAGCTCTTGCCGCACCGGCCACAACGACAGCCACCGCCGCCGCCGCCGCTGCCCCTCTGTCGTTGGGTGGATTCGGCCTGTCCAAGCCGGCGGAACAGAACACACTGTCGCTCGGTGCGTCTGGCACGGCGACAACAACACCGGCTGCCACTACCACCAACACGGCAGCGTCCACCGCCGGCACCAGCGTCGGACTAGCGGCCAGCCTCACCACCAACACGCAAACGACCCAGTCCGCCGCCGTCGCCGCCAACCAGCAGCTCAAGTTCTTCCAGCTGGAAGAGTTCATCAACAAGTGGACGCTCGAGCTGGAGGAGCAGGAGAAGCTATTCACCAACCAGGCGACGCAGGTGAACGCCTGGGACAACATGCTGCTCGCGAACGGCGAAAAGATCGTCGCCCTCAACGAGGCGGTCATGAAGGTGAAGGCGGAGCAGAACGCGATGGAGCAGGAGCTGGAGTTCATCACCGCGCAGCACACCGAGCTGGAGGAGTGCATCGTGCCGCTCGAGCAGGAGCTGTCGCGCATCGGCCAGATCGATCTCGAGCGCGGCCAGACGTACTCGATGGCGGAGACCCTCGACTCGCAGCTGAAGCAGATGTACGAGGACCTGAAGGAGGTGATCGAGCATCTGAACGACGCGAACAAGTACACAGACCCGAACGATCCGCTCGTGCAGATTGGCAAGATACTGAACGCGCACATGAACTCGCTGCAGTGGATCGAGTCGTCCTCGACCGCGATCACCAACCGGCTGGAGGAGATCAACAAGATGCACGAAACGCTGCGCAAGGATAATGAGCGATCGTTCCGCTTGACGTACTACGATCAGTAGTGGGGGGCTGTGGATTATGTTCTTTAGGGTTAAATGAACTTAAAATAAATTGTATTCCAATAGGAATGGTAAGATGGTGTTAGGGTTGTTTTATAATATAAATTTTTAAAACCTTTCATTATTTAATCCCTAACAACGACAATAATATGCATTCTCACATCCCAGCTGAATGTTCTAAGGATGGTATAGGCATCCTAGACCTGTAGAGATTCGATTTCCTATACTAGACTGATATAGATATCCTGTAGCAGTTTCAGAATAAATTCCTAGCACGCGATAGGTTCAGTTCTTGGACCAAAATAAGCCCAGTCAAGTACCTCTGTACCCTTTTAATCGCTCCAAATTAAATAGTTTTCATATTAAATAATACTAATAACCTTAACCCCATTAAACTCAACTCCGAATGACTCCGAAAGACTCCGGACGACTCCGAACAACTCCGGAGTCGGATCGGAGTCGACTGCGGATTTTTGCCTTTACTTTACCCATCACTAACACGTACATCTAGATTACACTGTGGTTATTGTTCCGCAGGGGAATCAACCTCTTCCTGCTTCCGCACCCGATCGTGCTCCTTCGCGTGTACCCGCAAATCCGCTATCGCCTGAAACGATGCATCGCACCGGTCGCACGGGTACGGTTTGCCGTGCGTTTTCATATGCTTCAGCATGCAGTTCTTCTGCGCAAAGCCACGGGCACAGTAGCCACATTTGTGCGGCTTTTCACCGGTGTGCGTTCGCATGTGTATTTTCACGTGGTACGCCGACGCGAACCTAAAGAGAGGGAAAATTGAAGCAAAGTTGGTAAAGAAGATGCGGTTTTTTTTTTAAATAGAAGCAACCCAATTCCTTGGTACCTCATCTTGCAAACTTCGCAGGCATAGTGACGCTCTCCTGAAAGCGCAAAGTGGAACATTACTTGTGGGTTGTGAATCGTGTTTGCCATTCGAAAACAGTAAGCGATGCACCTACCTGTGTGGATGACCTTATGCTTCACTAGCGAGTAGTGCCGGTTAAACTGTGATCCGCACGTGTCGCAGCTAAATGCTTTTGTTTTCGTATGGGTAGCCAAATGTACCGTCAGATAGCCTGCACGATAGAAAAAAAATCATTTTGATCACATTTTTTTAAAAGTTCCTCAAACTACAGTTCCCCCTTTCTATTTACCCTTCGTGCTAAACCGACTTGGGCACATGCTGCATGCCCAGGGTTTCTCGCCGGTGTGGCGCTGCTCGTGCTGGCGTAGGTTGCTTCGATCGCTAAACTCTTTACCACACTGCGAGCACAGGAACCCGGTTCCGTGCGTGTGCGTCCGCATGTGGTTCTTCAGCAGCTGCTCCGACTGAAAGCCTTTGTCGCACAGTGCGCAAAAGAACGATCGCCCCGTCGCGTGACAGTACTGGTGATGCTCGAAGGCCGCCTTGGTCATGAACACTTTCGGGCAGAGGGTGCAGCGCAATATTTGATCCGCATGCTCGCTGTGCAGGTGCTGCGTAAGTTCCGCCGGTGCGGCAAACGCTGGTCGATTGCAAAGTAGGCAGCGCAATTGAACGGGATTCAGTTTTGATTGTTCCGTTGTTTCCAACGGCACGTCGGCAGAGTCGTCCTGCTTTCGTTTCGTCGTTTTTGCTTGCTTTGCGTTCCTTTTCGTTGCCGCACGTGTTCGTGCATGTTTTACTCCCCTCGTTTCGTGCTTTACCTTGGAAGCAGGTATCGTTACAGTTTCCCCCTCGGAACACGTCGGAAGATCGCCCCGTCCCGAGGCAACATGCTCAGCAGCATCGTCATCAATAAGGCTTGAAACCAACTCCACCATCTCACTTTCGCCTTCACTTTCCACCTTACAGTGTGAGCCGTTTTCTTCCGTCGTTATCTCAACCACCGTTGTTGTGTGAGATTTGCCACCTACCGACACTTCCTCCGTCAGCGGGACAATCAGTGTGCCATCGGAACTATCCACCCCGCCACCACCACCACCAGCACCGGTTATGTTCACGATGAACGTTGCGTTTTTCTTACGCGCTAAACAGTCGCGCAGCAGATCGCCACTCCTCACGCATTGCTCGTACAGCCCGTACGCCTCGAGCACTTTGGCTTTGCAACTGCCGCACACTTTCGTGGGAAAGGACATAAACTCGTCCACCTTAACCTGCTCCGCGTTGAACACCGAGGGAACTAGCTTTTCCATCATCCCGTGCATGCTGAGTGTGCCGGCACTGTACGCCACTTCGTAGATGCAATGCTCCTCCGTGCTGAGGACGGCACAGATGCGACAGAACGTTAGCTGTATCGTCATGGTTTGGTCTTGGGGCTGTTCCTTCTCCATCGTAGCTGGAGGCGGCGGCAAAGAAAGTTTTGCGACACTGTGGTGGGTAAGGCGAAGAAGCTGCGCTACAGCTGTGCGTTGTTTACATTCCGGAAAGCATCATAACAGACTCAAGGTGCATAGATGTGCAGCAGTATCAACGATGTGTAATTATCGTGACTTTTAACCCTTCAAGTATCGTATCAACAGGTACATCTATGGGAATTTACTAATCACAATACAAAATTCTACTAAATTTCCTACTAATACTACTACAGGACTGATAAGGATTCATGAGTAGTTTCAGTACCGGTATAGGTTTATGTTCGGTTCTAGGACTGGTATGGGTTGATTATCATTTCCAGGTCCTTTATGGGTTTACTTTCAGTTCCATGACTGGTATGGATTCATGAGTAGTTCCAGTACTGATAGTACTGGACGGTACTGGACGGTATGGGTTCATGAAAGGTTCCAGGAACGATACATGAGTTTGAGTTTAGCATCAGTTCCAGGTCCTGTATGGGTTCATGATAAATTCCAGGACCGGTATGGGTTAATGATAGGTTCTACAGCCTGTATGGGCACATTATCAGTTCTAAGACCGATATGAACAGTATTGGTTCCTGGATCGGTTTGGGATCAGTATCAGTTCCTGGACTTGCATAGACTTAGTGCCGGTCCTTTAGGCATCAGGTCATGTGCAGTTCTTTAACCGGAAAAGGTTATGTATTGGTGTCAGGACAAGTTTAGGTTGGTTTTGGTCTTAAGGCTTTTAAGGGTTAGTCATGAACAACTCATTTTAATTGGGTTTCGAGACCATTGTTTTCGGCGTAATCTTTCCAGTGAAGGAGATCTTTGAAATTTATTTGCATCGCCCTGTTATCTAGCCAAATTAACTACCGTGGAGCGCCGTTTATCCTTGCTCATCGGGAATCGATCTCGCCCGGATATGCGAATTAAACGGATAATAAGTCAAAGGATATAACTTAATTACAAATTCCTTCATTTTTTTAAATGTATATTATGTTTTGTTAAAAAATTCCCACTATTTATTAACTTCACGTTTTTCCAATGAGAATATCGGGAAATTTCCCATGAATTATAATGTTTTTTGTTATGACAATGTACTCTGATAACCTTTTTTTCAAATAACCTCCTCAGTACGCAGTGTCAGAACAGATAAACGAAAAGCCGGATAAAAGGTACTCGGATAAACGGCGCTCCACTGTAGTTTACTACAAAGTACTTTAGATGAAAACACTTTAAACAAATAATAATGGACAACAAATAGTTTGGAAAAAATAGAAATTATTTCTTTACTCTTATCTCTCGTCTTTTAATAATAAAAAAAAGTGTGATCCTAATACAACAACACTTTGTATCTTAACATACACCATCAACTCTCATACGTAAAAGTAATTTACTTGTACATTTCTTTTCCTTTGAAGCTTCTCTACGCAAAGTGGCAAATCAATTCTGGCTTTAAAAAAATGAAATAAAGTATAGAGAGATCTTCACTTTATAATTCACCGTTTCCCTGGGCACCATATATCATAATGCCTCCTAATCCTACCGATCTTCTCGCCAAAACCTCTCTACATCGTTTGATTATGCCCAGCCGCCCGTACCTCCTGCTTAACCGGCCGGCCACCGTTTCTTTCCTTTTCGTACCGAATTTTCAGTATATTCGTGCTGGTAAACCGTATCGTACCCTTATCCTCCTCACCGGACAGTGCATCCTTGCCGCCCGGCAGATAGTGGTCCTTGTAGTGGTTGCGCAGATCGGTGAGCAGCCGGAACGAGGCTTCACACCGATCGCACTGGTACGGATTTTCGCCCACGTGCGTTTTCATGTGCTTCACCATGTCGTTGCTTTGCGTGAAGCTGCGCTCACAGTACGTACACTTGAACGGTTTCTCGCCGGTGTGTGTAAGCATGTGCCGTTTAACGTGGTGGCTCGAGGTGAATCTAAAATACAGGGGAAAGAATGTTAGCACACCAATAGTAGGTGGAGACACTATCACACACTTACCGCATACTGCAAACCTCACAGGTAAAGTGACGATCTCCTGAAAATAATGAGAAAATGTGGCATTATTTAATAGATTGTAATAATGCATCAAACAGCACTACAGCAATCGTACCTGTGTGGATTAGTTGATGCTTCACCAGCGAATAGTGCCGGCTAAATTGTGACCCACACGTGTCACAGCTGAAAAACTTGGCTTTCGTGTGGGTGTGCATATGTCTGTCGAGGTAACCTGAAAAGGAAGCAAGTAGCTCCAGTTGAATCCGTTTTTGCACAAATGAACACGCCATGTTTACTTACTCTTCATACTGAAACGACTCGGGCACAGATTACACTGCCACGGCTTCTCACCCGTGTGCCGTATCAGGTGCTGGCGCAGATTGCTCCGATTGCTAAACTCCTGCCCACAGTGCGAGCACAGGAACCCGGTCCCGTGCGTATGCGTCCGCATGTGGTTCTTCAGCAGCTGCTCCGTCTGAAAGCCTTTGTCGCAAAACATGCAGAAAAACGATCGTCCCGTCGCGTGACAGTACTGGTGATGCTCGAAGGCCGCCTTGGTCATGAACACCTTCGGGCACTGCTTGCAGCAATGTATCTGGTCCGGATGTTCCTTCAGCAGATGGTCGGTGTGCTCCTTCGGCGAGGTGTAGGTCGGTGCATCGCACAGCAGACAGCGGTACAGGTCGACCTTCGTTTTCGGTTCCTCCGTATCGTTGTCACTTTCCTCCTTTGGTTGCTTTGGCTTCCTGCCGGGTCCCTTCTTTCCACGCGTTCGTTGCTCGCTTTTTCCGGTAGCCGAACTGTTGCGCTTAGCGCTTGCGTTTCGTGCCGATCGCGATTTGCGTGCTACCTTTTCGCTCCCCACCAAGCTGCTGAGCGGTTTTTCGTCCTGTTCCTCCGAATCACAGCCAAAGTCATCGGTCGGCGATGGGGTACGCGGTTCCACCAAATCCGGCTTTTGTTTCTTGCCCGATTTTGGCTCTTTCGAGATTTGTTTTCTAACCCGCCGGCCGGTGGCAGTCCCGACGCTACTCTCCGTGCTCTGATCCAGCACGATCGGTTCGTCGTGATCGACAAAGTCCGACACTGTCTCCTCCACCGTCGTTTCGATCGCATAGTCCTGCTTCAGCTCATCGTCGTACGTGGTTTCAATGACCAGCGCACCCGGTTTGCGCGACAAGCATTCGCGCAGCAGATCGCCACTCCGCATGCACTGCTCGTACAGTGCGTACGCCTCCAGCACCTTGGCCCGGCAGTCTTCGCACACCTTCCGCGGCCAGCACATGTATTCGTCCACCTTCATCTGCTCCGGGTTGAACACCGAGGGAACCAGCTTCTCCATCATCGCGTGCATGCTGAGCGTACCGTCCTTGTAGATCGTTTCGTAGATGCAGTACTGTTCGACGCTGACCGTCGCACAGATACGGCAGGTCGTCGGTTTTAGGTTTAAAATCAAAAACTCTTCCTCCATTTCTGTTAGCTAACAATGCGCGGGGCCTGGCAGCCGAAGACGATGCGTGGATTTACAAAATAAACAAATTGCTCGCTTGTTGTGACATCTTCCCCATCGCTGTCAAGGTTGGCATAGTGCACAAGGTGTTGAGAGGGGTTAGATATGACAGCAGTTGCATAGGTTGTTTTCAAATTGACCGTCGAGAACGGTGTACTGCAGATTCCAAGTTTGCAATTATCCTGTCGGGTTTTGTTCAGTTTATTGACCGTTATTGGAAGCTTCGAATTAGTGATGGAGTGAATGAAGTTTTCCGGAATTAGTTTCTAAAATCGAATCCGAAATCGGAATCGGCTCCGGAATCGAAGTCGGCTCTATAATTGACTCCGGCTTCGAGTTGAAACGTAATCGTCTCCAGAGTCTACTCCCGAATTTGCTCTGGAGTCAACTCAGGAATTACTCTGGAATCGCCTCCGGCAATAGCTCCGGAATCGACTCCCGAAGCGGAATCGATTCCAGCATCAGATTCGGCTCTGGCATTAATTGCGAAAACGGAATTGGAATCAGATAGGTCCGATACCTAGCTCCCACCACTAATTTCTAGAGTAAAACTTGATTCGGTAGCAAATTGCGATTCCTAGGTCGATTCCGATTCCGGAGCCAATTTTGATTCCGGAGACGTTTTCGATCCCGGAATAGATTCCGAAGCCAATTCTGGAGTCGACTCCGGAATCGCCTCCAGAGTCAACTCCGGAATCGATTCCAGCAACAGAATTGACTCTGGAATTGATTGCGAACACGGAATCGGAATCAGATAGGTCCGATTGCAAGCTCCCACCACTACTCCAAATCATACCATCTCTTCTTGACTTCTTCTTCTGCTATTAGGCGTAACGTCCTACGAGGACATGCCGGCCTATACATGCTTTTGAAACTTAATTCATTACCACGCAGCCGGATAGTCAGTCAGTCGTTTTTACTGGGGGACAGTCCATTTTAGGATTGAACCCATGACGGGCATGTAATTCGAGTTGACGAATGTACCACGGGACCGCCCCTCTTCGTGGCATATGACCTATGGACGCAACGATTTTACATTAATCGACCACATTCCTTTATTTTATCATGTACCAGATGATAAAAACCACAAATTAAGTTCGCGCCTATAATTTACCATTTTAAACTATCTTAAATCAGGGGCAGTTAAGTTTGTAGATCTATTCATGGTAATCGAAAAAGCCTACTTTTCCTCACTGCTGCTGATTCATTTCCTTCTTGTACCTTAGCTGCAGAATGTCCTGGCTGGTAAACCGCATCCCTTTCGCATCTTCCTCGGTGGATGAGCCGGCCCCTAGCTCACCGGGCTGCTTATGCTCCTTGTAGTGGTTACGTAGGTCCACCAGGAGGCGGAACGAGGCATCGCACCGATCGCACTGGTATGGATTGCTGCCGACGTGCGTTTTCATGTGCTTCACCATGTCGTTGCTCTGTGCGAAGCTGCGCTCACAGTACGTACATTTGTAGGGCTTTTCGCCCGTGTGGGTCCGCATGTGCCGCTTTACCATGTAGCTGTTGGTAAATCTGTGAATAAAGAGTGTTCAAATAATTAAACATTTCTTTGTGGAAATCTCAGCTGACCAGTCACAAACCTCATTTTGCAAATTTCACACCCAAACGGTCGTTCTCCTGGGGAAGAAAAATAGACATTTTTTAAATTACTTTTCCATTTACCAAACACAATCCCTCCCACCTTACCTGTGTGTATCAGTTTATGCTTGATTAGCGAGTAATGTTTATTAAACTGCGATCCACAAGTGTCACAGCTAAATGCTTTAATTCGCGTGTGCGTATTCTGATGGCTCTTTAGTCCTCCTACAACAACAAAAAAGTATTAAAAAGAAGCACAGCGGTAAAGATAATTCGCCGCGAGAAAACTGTAATCTTTGCATGATACCTTACCTTTCGTGCTAAACCGACAGGGACACAGCGCGCACGCCCACGGCCTCTCGCCCGAATGCATTATCATGTGCTGGCGCAGGTTGTTCTTCACATTAAACTCCTTCCCGCACAGCGAGCACAGATAGTCGGACCGCTGCGTATGCGTGCGTATATGGCTCTTGAGCAGCAGCGCCGTTTGAAAGCCCCTGTCGCAGAACGGACAAAAGTGTGACCGGCCGGTCGCATGGCAGTACTGGTGCTGCTCGAAGGCGGCCTGCGCGGCAAACACTTTCGGACATTGCTCGCACGTCCGTATCTGGTCCGGATGCGCCGCCTTCAGATGGTCGGTCAGTGCGTCCGGCCCGGTGAACGCCAGAACATCGCACAGCACACATTTGTAGAGATCTTTTTTCGTTTCGAGCTTCTCCTCGTGCGGGGGCGCTTCTTTTGCTGTCGTATCGTTCAATTTTTCGATACTTTTCTTGCAATTTGGTTCGGTATCGTCATCCGATCGGGAGGTGCTGCTGTTGTCTAGAGTGGCGTTGCGTTTTTCACGCGTCGTTGAACGCCTGCCATCATTTATCTTGCTCTTTTCTTCCGTCAGTTTGTCCTCGACACTTTCAAGCGCTTTCATTTGAGTTATGACCACTTGCCTCCGATTCCCCTGTCTCGTCCGTGCTGGAGCTTGAGTTTCAACAACAACTCGCTCATTACTTGCCGAGGGCTGTTTGCGTTTGTGTTTGCTCTTCGTTGCAGCAGCATTTCTACGCTTATCATGCACTTTTTGCTTCGCTATGACGATTTCTGAGCGATGCAGCACTTGACCTTCTTCGAGCGACTCGCCGGAATTATCCTCCAATGGGTTGCAGTTCGTCACAGTATCCACTATTCCCGGCTCCAGCTCAGACATAACAACTGCCTCCTCCACCAACTCATCGGGCGTGCAATCCCCCCTGACCGTAATCATTACTTCATCGCACATCGTCGCATCCTCCTGCTCGTTGGACAACCTTTCCAGCTGCTCTGCACTTTGCCCACATTGCACGTACAAAGCGTACGCCTGTAACACTTTCTCGCCACAGTCCTGGCAGATTTTGGCCGGCCAGTTTGCGGTATGATCGTTGAAGATGGTCGGGAAGAGGATTTCCAGCATGCAGTGCAAGCTTAAAGATTCGCCCGGATCGCATGGCTCCTGCATGCAGTGGTTCATCTTCCAGGGCGTGACACAGATGCGGCAGAAGGTTGAGCGAAGCGATAGCTCGACTGAATTGTTTTCCTCGTCCATGGTGTAGTGCACGGTGAACAATTGGCACTCACTTGCGTAAATTGCTACAAAATAAAATCCTTCAGAATGGTTCAATTTACTAAAAAGTTAGGTACATTGCACCTTTCCCGTGCGAACACACAGAATTCCAATGTTTACATGTCATCAGCACAGACAATTTCCAAAACAACACACTATCAAGGTTGATTAAGTTAAGGTATGACAAATACAGCTGAACAAGTCTTGTTTTATTCATATTTTGAAATGGAACCCGACTTCCGTTGTTCATTGGATTATACATTTTGTGTAGAGCATGTTAGCAGTTATTCGTGCTCAATTTAGTGTTCAGTTTCATGAATCTCTCGTTGAAATTCATACATATGAATCATCAGGATGAGTGATTCGATGCTTGAATTCACTGATTCAGATTCATTAATCTGAATGAATCTTTGAAATGATTAAATGAATCTGAATCCCGGTTGCAAAGATTCATGAATCTCCAAATATTCTTGAATCACCAAATATTGATGAATCTCGAAAGATTCGTCAATATCAAAAGATTTATCTCTCTAGGGATTCATCAACCCCATGAGATTCATACATCTCAAAAAATTCATAGAGCTTCTCATTATTACTCTTAGTGAAGCAACATCCTACATGGTCATTCCAGCCTATACATGCTTTCGGGACTTCTTGGCAAGTCTCCGCAGCCGGATAGTTTGTTTTGCTACGGGGAGACGGTCCATGCGCGGCTTAAATCCGCGACGGATTTATCATGTTGTTTGGTGAGATCGCGCAAATTAATTATTTTGCAAATGATACATCTCTACAGATTCATGAATCCCTGGATATATATGAATTTTAATGGATTTATTAATCTTTTAGATTCATGAATCTTTGAAGATTTTTATAACTTTCGATATTCATAAATCCTTGGAGATTCATGAATCTTTAGAGCTTCATGAATCTTTGAAGAGTCGATTCGAGATTCGATTCACTCATCACTGAAGATTCATATGAATGAATTTCATCGAAAGAGTCATGAAACTCAACACTAATGACCACGTAGGTTGTCATGCCAAGAAGAAGAATAATAAAAGCTCAAGATCTATGAATCCTTGGAGATTTCTGAATCACTAGATATTCGTAAATCTTTCGAGATTCATAAATCAGTCGACATTCGTGAATCTTTTGAGATTTGCGAATCTTTCCAACCGACATTCTGAATCTGAATCAAATTTACACAACACTGGTTCAATTTTTGTCAAATATAACCCGATATCATTATGGAAGCAATTGTTTAATAGAAACTTTGAGCCTCGCGACAACATTCGCCGTTATGCGGGTTTCATATCATTATTGGATACAAAATATATATATTTCATACGATACAGGCGCGTTAGAATTACTGGTGACCAAGGTAGTCCTATACATCACAATAAAATAAAATAAAATAAAAAAGTTACATTACCTAGAACAATCACCTACAAACGCCTCTTCCCTATAAAGAATACAATTTAGCTTGCTCTATTCTTCCAGTTTGCCATTGATTCTGTTGCACTTTTTGCTTGCAATACGCATACAACAATATCTTTCTCAATATCTGATTCCAGTTGCGTTTCTGCCGGCTCAAGTTGTATCGTATTTATTCTCCTAAAAGTATGTGGTTAGTGTAAGTGTAAGCTCCGTAAAGCGCAAACTAGTACCGCGACTGCGTATATGCTATATCCCCAATTCCCCCACATTATTACACACCCGTGTAAACTGCTACAGACTTGCTCCGCCCTGCTCAATCGTCACCACCGCTGCCCTCATACTTTTGGCTGTACTGGCCCATCTCTTTTTGGTATCGCAGCTTCAAGATTTCCGTGCTGGTAAAGCGTATATCCTTATCGTCCACGACCGGCGACGGCCCGATACCGTTCTCGCTCTCCACGTAGTGCTCCTGGTAGTGGTTGCGCAGGTCCTTCAGCAGCCGGAAGGACGCGTCACACCGATCGCACTGGTACGGATGATCGCCCACGTGCGTTTTCATGTGCTTCACCAGCACGTTGCTTTGCGCGAAGCTGCGCTCACAGTACGTACATTTGTAGGGCTTTTCCCCGGTGTGCGTTAGCATGTGCCGTTTCACGTGGTACGGCGAGACAAACCTGTGAAGCGAGAGTGGCCCGTTTAGAGAAGTTTACAAATGCAGTTGGGAATGAATATGTTCTTACCTCATGGGACAAAGCTCACAGACAAATGGGCGTTCTCCTACAAAAAAAGAGGGCAAAACACATACTCGTTAGCAAACAAAAACACCGAACAATCGCTTTCTTTATGCCGTTTCCCTGTTACCTGTGTGAATGATCTGATGCTTCACCATCGAGTAGTGCTTGTTAAACTGCGAGCCACAGATCGGGCAGGTATAGATCTTCGTTTTTGTGTGCGTACGCATATGCACGTGCAGGCAGGCTGAAAACAAACACACGCAGCAATAAATAATTACTTTCTCCCCTGCACTTCACCTCCTCTCTCCCCGCACCTACCTTTCGTATTGAACCGACAGGGGCACAGACGGCACGGCCACGATTTGCTGTCCGTATGGAATGTCATATGCTTCTGCAGGCTGCTCTTGGTGGTGAACCCCTTGCCGCAGTACGAGCACAGGAACTTGGGACCGCGCGTGTGCGACTTGGTGTGGCTCGTCAGCAGCCCCTCCGTCTGGAAGCCCTTGTCGCAGAAGTCGCAGAAGAACGACCGACCCGTTGCGTGACAGTACTGGTGGTGCTGGAACGTTTGCTCGCTGACGAACACTTTCGGGCACTTATCGCACGGCCGTATCTGAGCCGGATGTTCCGCCTTCAGATGCTCCGTCAGCTCGCCGGGCGTCTCGTACGTTGGCCCCGAGCACAGCTGGCACCGGTACAGCTCCGTCTTGGATTCGAGCTTTCCCTCCGCGCCCGGCTCGACCTTTGGCTTTCGCTCGCGCTTCTTCTTTTCCTTCGGCACCTTCTCGTCGGTCGGCTTCGCTTTCGTTGCGCCTCTCGCTTTCTTGGCCCTGCCGGCGGACGACGGTGGTTTCCATTCCGGCTCTGCGCTGTTGCTTTCCTCGGCAAACTCTAACTCCTCCTCTTCCAGCACTTCCACCTCCGGTTGCTGCTCCTCCTGCAGTTGCTCCTGTGGGTCCTCCAGCTCCTTCTTGATTTCCGTCACCTCCATAGGTGCGGTGTGCCCTTTCTTCGTCCGCGAGCCCCTCGGTGCGGGTTCGCTTTTGCGCGCCTTCGCCGTACGTCGGCGCGATGAGGCGGGCAGTGGTTCCAGCTCCGGCTCGAGCTCCGTTTCCGGGATGAGATCGCACTCCAGGAACTCTTGCGCCTGCTCGTCCACCACACAGTCCACCGGTACGATCGCTTCGTCTGCGTGCATTTCCTCCTTGGCGGAACGTTTCTGCAGCCGGCCGCGGCTATCGAGACAGGTCTCGTACAGCTCGTGCGCTTCCTGCACCTTGCGCTTGCACTCCCGGCACACCACCATCGGCCAGTTCATGGTGTAGTCGTGCTGCACCTGCTCCTCGTTGAACACGCCCGGGAACAGCTTCTCCAGCACGATCTGCAGGCTCTGGGAACCATTTTCCTCCAGCGGTTCGTGCATGCGGCACATGTCCGCCGCCTCCGTCTCCAGCACGCAGATGCGGCAGCACGCCGTTGCGTCGGTCGATGGCCATACCACGTCCACGTCCATCGCGGATCAATTGCACTTGCACTTGCGAACAGGGAAGAAACGAAATGGGGCAAAGTGCTTGTTTGTTTACCCCACAGATGAGCTTAGCGATTTGCTCAGCCCAAGCGAGGCGTCTTTCTCTTTCTTTTTTTTTTGTTGTATTATGCGCTGTCAAACGAACGCGTCGAAACGTCATTTAAAGCGAACGAGGTCGTTACATGCAAGGTGTGCTACATTCAAATGGAACGTTTTCCCAAACGCACAACACAAACAAATTGCTTCTTTTGGAATTGAGAGAAATAAAAATGTATAAAATGCATTTATAAATAAGTGATTTAAAAAAAAGTATTTGCGTTCTTATTTCTAGGTGATAATTTATGCCGAACAACTTTTTGTTATATTTTTCAAAATATACAATCATTTGTTACGCGGTTCAATTAGTAAAATGCCTCTTTTTGGGACTGTGAAAAGCTGTCGAACTTACAAAACAATTGCAGCCTTCCCACTGCCCCGGACGAAAACGAAACTGGAACATAAGTTTGGCTTCATCAATAAACTATCGGTGGCGACACTTTTTGCCCTTCCTACTCCATTGCAGGAAACTCGGTCGCCTCTGCCATAACCTTCCGCTGGCCAGCGCTTTCCTCGTACCGCTGCTCGCTGTACTGGCCCATCTCCTTCTCGTATCGCATCTTCAAAATGCTTGTGCTTGTGAACCGTATCGCTTTCCCCTCGTCCGCGGACGAACCGGCCCCTTTATCGACCGGCGTGCACGTCTCCTTGTAGTGGTTGCGCAGATCGGTGAGCAGCCGGAACGATGCTTCACACCGATCGCACTGGTACGGATTTTCGCCCACGTGCGTTTTCATGTGCTTCACCATGTCGTTGCTTTGCGCGAAGCTGCGCTCACAGTACGTGCATTTGAACGGCTTTTCACCGGTGTGCGTAAGCATGTGCCGTTTCACGTGGTAGGTCGAGACGAATCTGTAAGAGAGGGAAAGATAATTTTTAGTCCTTTGCACTGCGATCGTCTGCATGTCAAATCAAAACCGTACCTCATGGGGCAGAGATCGCAACTGTACGGACGTTCACCTGGAAATAGAGATGATATATTAATAATAATTCACAAACACACACTCATCACACTCGTTCATGCCTACCTGTATGGATTAGCTGGTGCTTGATCAGGGAGTATCGTGTGTGGAACTGTGAGCCACAAATATCGCAACTGAACGGTCTTAGCTTCGAGTGTGTTCTCTGGTGTAAGTTTAATGCACCTGCGTAAAAGAAAAACGAACAAAACAGGTCAAGAACATATCATGCTGCACAAGATTCACCCCCATTGCATACCTTTCGTACAGAACCGGCTCGGGCACTGCGTGCAGGCCCACGGTTTCACGCCCGTGTGGCGCACCAGATGCTGCCGCAAGTTGCTCTTGTTGTTGAACTTCTTCCCGCACAGCGAGCACAAAAACTCGGCCATCTCCGTGTGCGACTTGGTATGGCTTTTCAGCAGATTCTCCGTCTGGAAGCCCTTGTCGCAGAACATGCAGAAGTAGGAGCGCAGCGTCGCATGGCAGTACTGGTGATGCTGGTACGCCGCCTCCGTCATGAACACCTTCGGACACTTGTCGCACGTGCGTATCAGGTCCGGATGTTCCGCCTTCAGGTGATCGGTCAGCTCGGTGGGCGACCCATACGTGTGCCCCTCGCACAGCTGACAGTTGTACACGTCCACCTTAGACTCTAGCTCAACGCCACTGCCACCCTGATCCGACAAATATTCGGCCGCTTCCACCTTGATCGTTGCGCTTTGCTTCCGTTCCTTCCTGCCTTCCGTGCTGCTTTCATCGCCTTCGGCTGGTTCGGGTTTAATTTTGGGCTTCCGACCCCGTTTCTTTGCCACCGGTGGTTCGACGGTTTGTTCCGCCGTGGAATCATCCAGCTGATCGGTGCTTTCTGCCCGAACTTTGGGCTTTCGACCCCGTTTCTTTGCCACCGGTGGTTCGATTGTTTGTTCCGTGGTGGATTCATCCAGCTGATCGGTACTATCTGCCCGAACTTTGGGCTTTCGACCCCGTTTCTTTGCCACTGGTTGGGAGGTTTGTTCTCCCGTGAATTCATCCAGCAGAACGATATCTTCTTCCAGCACCATTTGCTCCTCTTCCGTGACGCTCTCGTTGGTCCGGTCCTGTTTACTCATTCGCTTCGGTCGCTTGTCCTCCTCCACGAGCACGGTGGTGGTCTGTGGTAGTGGCCGGGTTCGTGGTCTGCCTCTTTTCCGCGGTACACTTTCCTCGTCCAACGCTTCCAACGGCCGCAAGGCGGGTGGTTCCTCCTCCCTCGACAGTGCTGTCTCGCCATCGTCAAAGCTACACTCGATCAGCACCTCGTACGGTGCACAGGATTGTTCCGCCTTCTCATCGTCCGTGCAGGACCGTGGAGCTTCCGCTAGATAGCGCTGCAGCCGCTCTTCGCTCTCTATCAGCAGCAGGTACAGCCCGTACGCGATCATGATCTTGTGCTTGCAGCTATCGCACGCTTTCGTTGGCAAGTGTTGCTGGGTGGTGGGTGAATCTTTCCCTTCCGGACTGGCAAACATGGGAAACATTGCCTCCAGCATCATGTTAAGGCTTACCGATTGGTCGGCGTCTATCATCTCGTCCATGCCGTGTATCGCCTCCGGCTCGGACACGCAGATCCGGCACCACTCCGGCTCGAAAGCCGCTGGGGAAGGATATTCCTCATCCTTCATGTCCATCGCGGGCGGTTGGGAACAATTTCTTTACAATTTACACTAAAATTTTGTTTATCGCTATTGTTTACGAGCCGACGGTAGCAAACTCGTCCATTTGTTTGTCGTCGGTCCATAAACAAACGTCATCGTGGTAACAAGCTGTTGCCAAGGTACATACAGGATTGCAGGGCTGTCAAACCCGAAGCAGAAAGTGTGAGCATAAAGAGCATCGGAAATAAAGTAATTATGAGTTTATCTTTAATGTTTACGATAGGATTGCACGGGATTAGGCAAGAATCGAGTGTTAAGAATTATAGTGTTTTTGTTCGAGATAAAATTGCATCATACTCCGAGTTACGATAAATATAAGGTGTCATTTCCAGCACCGGGATTAACAAACACCCGAACAAACGGAATTCCTCCAAAGTATTTTTAACGATTGCGACTAAAAATTCACATATTAGATATTTTTCTTTTTAAAATTCGCTTGAAATGGAAAGCTATTGGCTCAGGAAGCTTAAGTTCTGTTTCAGGTCTAGTTCCTTCGGCCTTCAGGTGCTAGACGAAGATAGATTCGTGATCAATTTCAACATTAGATTCAGATTTGATTCAGGTTTCGGATTGATTTGGAACGGCTTTCAACGACGAGTTCGCTTTGGGATCAGTTCCCGGGTCGGGATAGTTCACGGTTCATCAGTTCTGAGATCCAAGACTTAGATGTAGCACCGAAGTGTGGGCCCAAGATGTAATCAGTTTAAATTATGTTTCTACCTATACCAGCAACTTTTATTTTGACTAGTTGATTTGACCTGGTTACACGGCAATGCAACAAAAAAAATACTTGGATGTGTAATGTAATGAATTTACCATTACCATTACAGGAAGTGACCCTAATTCTAAACCCATACCGGTTCTGGGAGTGATCCCACCCATATTGGTGAACCCATATTGGTCCTAAAACTGTACCCGAATCAATATCGGTCCTGATTTGGCCTGGAACTAATTCTGTCACTACTGTCCATACTAATTCTGGAGTTGATATCATTTCTGAAACATAATCGTTATCTCATACCGATGCTAGGATTGATCCAGAACTAGAGGTGGGCATTTCGGTTCTTTTAAGTGAACGTGAGTGAACCGAGTGGTTCATTGTTGTGAACGTGAACGAGATTTCGGTTCATTCGCTCTTCGCAAACAGCAATACCTGTAAAGTCTGTGAATCGGTAGAACTACAGATTAATCCGTTGATCTGATCGCATGAAAAGCAAGCCAATATTGACAATATTGATTGATTGATCTATCATTTGATCCTAGAAAGCGTTTTACACAAATAGATCAAAATCGACCATTTCTAGCTTTTTCTCTAAATTTGCAAATGTCGGAAGTTTTTCTGTTCACTATTTCCAAAAGATCATGAATCTTTGCACTCTTTTTCATGATTTTGTTTTAAATTTCCATCTATCAAAATTACACACAGAACGTTTCCTATACCTACATTAGCAGAAGGGAGAGAGCAAATCGATATGAATGTGCTCTACTTCATTTGCTCTCACTGAAAATGATAGGGGCACTCATCAAAAGTGAGTGACTCTCAGCTCAGTTACCTTGTTCCACTTCTGTTCTGCCTCACAAGGTGCGAACAGAATTGGAACCAAATTTTGCCCGTTTTGTATGGAACGTGTCACAAGTGTATCAGTCCCCATACAGATTCTAAAGCGGATCCTCAAACGACCCCGCTACTAGAACTGATGCTGGACTTTTTCCAATTCGAGTCTCAGTTAAGGAACGAATCGCAAAACTGCCCGGCCATGGCCATACATGTAAAAACAATTTCAATACAAAAAGAAAACACCGCAACGCGAATAATTAAATCTCTAAATCTTATATTTATTTTACTTTAATTTCCCATTCCAACTTTGCCATTCTATCATTTTTCTTTACATTCCTATTTTGTTCTAACCGTTTTGGATCATTTAGTTGTGTGTTCACTGTTTGTTGTTTCTTTCCCTCTCTCTGTCTCTCCCTCTTTTTCTCTTTAACGCACGCAGAGTGAGTTCCTTCTTTGCCACAATGTGCTGAGAGACGTCGCTTGTTAACACCGCCGTGCGTTTTTTGTTTGCGTTACGTGCGCCTTCCTTCGCTTGCCTTTAATCTCTTGTTTCCCCTCTAGTGTGTATTTTTGCGCCATATGTGGGGTGGGTGAGGGGTATCGGTTAAATATCTTATTACAAGTACAATAATAAATATAATAATAAATTAATGATGCTTATGAAATTTTCTCCACACCTGCCGCAGTGTTTGCAGTAGTGCAGGTGTGGGTGTGTGTTTGTGTTTGCATTGTGATTTGATCTGATTGTAGATAGATGTAATGGGGTTTTTTTTTACTAGTTGCACTAATTCGACTGTTACATTCGGTTTGCTTGTATTTGCATGTATGCTTCTTACATGTGTGGTATTTTTGTTTGCTTTAACGGATAAACTAAGTTTTGTTTCGAGTTATTACAAAGCGGCAAAAACGGATCCATACGGACCTTTTTTTGTTTTGTTTTGTTTTACTTTTCTTCACAATCATTACATATGGGCGGGCTGCTCTAGGAGGATGTGTCATAATCATCATTCATCATTTACTTGCTCTAGCTTTCTCTCGCTCTCTACTCTATTACGCATACTATAGAATAATCCTTTCCCTTTCCATCATCATCATCGTTAGTTTGCTTGCTTTTGCATTAACACCACCCTCGATTCGGAGCAAAGTGCGTTAAAAAAAACAATAAACGTAAGCTAATTGCACCTGCAACGTGTCTCAGTGTTGGCCGTCGCTTTTATTTTAGGAAGCGGTTGTCGCGAAAAACGCGCATGAAGGAAGGCGGGGCAACATATTTAAAAAGAAATCAGATAAGACTAAACCTGGCATGATACAATTAAACAAAAAAAAAACATGGTATAGTAGTAATGGTAGCCGAAAATACTTTCCAATAGCACGTGAATGCCACGTGGCGTGATAATGATTGGCGTTTCGGGGGGGGGGGGGGAAGGCGCAAACATCTGAAGAAAGTACTACCACTGAGTAACTAGTATAAAACACCGTGTGTTGGGGATTCGCGAGTTTTTTTTTGCTTCATCTACAGTATGGGTTGCAATAATGATAAAGATGCTGCTCAAACCATACACAACTAATCCTACACAGTTTTGTATAAGTTAGCATAAAACTTGTAATAAAATAAGCATAAAATAGGTTTCCACTCACACCGGCAGACACACCGGGGACCGATGGGCGAGACCCGCCGGGCAGTGAATGCGACAAAAAAAAGATTGATATGATATGATAAAGTAAAACTAATTAATAAAACATCCACTGCTCTATCTCCTCTCTTGCTCAGTTCATGTACACGCGTTTGGAGGGTTCTAAGAAATTTTTAAAAATAATAATAATTAAACGCTTAACGAGAGGCGCCATCGCGGCGAAAAGGATTTGCCGGAACTCAGTCAGACACACAAATCATGTTGTTGTTCTTTTTGTTGTTGTTGCTTTGCAAAGCTGTTGAAAACTAAAACGAGAACAACGCGTGCAGTTTGCTACTAATACACTACTAGGAGCAGCAACAATGCGCATGCCTAAACCACGTTCCTGTGGCGCAATCTAGTACACTACGCTGGCTTCATTGCTAACATCAGCACGCAACAGACGGACACTGTGATGCTGCTGCTGTTGCTGCTGCTGCCGTGGAAACAAATGCATCTTCCTACCTCCACAAGGCTGCATATATATCATGCATGCTTGTTGCTTGTACGGCATTTCTACGCATTATTTTTCCCTTATTTGTGTGCGTGTGTATGTGTGTTTTTTTTTGCGCGCTTTATGAAAACACCACACATGCACAATGCATTTACACTTACAGTACTAATTACTCTTCCATGTTACAGGAATAAATCTATCGGTGATGTGTTGCTGCTCCCCTCTCCTAAACCAATGTTTCCAAAGAGCAGGTGTAAGAATGCACTGTTTCGACTTCCTCTTTCTACCTTTCTCTCTCTGTCTCTCTTTACAATTTCATGCATAACAATACAACTATAAGTAGGAATATGCTTATCCAATTTGAACTACTACTTTGCCTTGTTTGTTTGCTGTTGCAATTTTGCCGTTTTTTTTGTGTTGCTTTGTCATTTTTTTTCAAATTTGTTTTTTTCTCCTTCCTTTTTTCTTCTTGCTTACTGGGCCTCGTTCTATTTACGCACGCTTTCTTGCTTCATTGTTGTTTTCGTTTCATTTTTTTTTCTTTTCTACATCTGAGTGTTTTGTTTTGTTGCTTGATACACGTACATGTTATGTTCTTTTTTCTTTATGTCTGTTGTTTTGATTTGTTTCTCTTACAAACTACATGCTCTCTGTCTCTCTCGCTCGCTCGCTCTCCTCTACACGGCGCGTCTCGCTTCCCATATGACAGTTTATAGGCGATTTATATTCCTGCAAATGTTATTACTGTATGTTTTGTTTGTTTCCTCTGCTTTTCTACTATATGTATATGTATATATATTTATATATATGTATATGTATATATGTATATGTATATAATTTCTATCTTGATTTTGCTTATACAATACTTATCTTTTTTGTTTCACTTTTCTTCCATATCGACTAAACTTACACGAGCTTCGGCGCATATGTGTTGAGTATGTGTGAGTGTGTGTGTGTGTGTGTTGTAAAAAGATACATTATAGCTGCTATAATTTGTATTGTTTTAGCCACCACCGCTCGTTCTTCCGCTATCCCTCACCAAACGGTCGGCGGTTTTTGTTTGTTTGTTTTTTTTTGTTTAGCGTAAATTGTTAGCATTGCTTCAGTATATATATTATATTACTTTGTAGAGTGGTGTTCTATATTCCGGTTTCACTATTGAATGCAAACATGGTTGTCTACTTTTTGTGCGCTGTTGAAACTGTGGGGGATGAAAGCAAGAAATAAAAAAGAATTGCATTATTTTAGGTCATGTTTACCCCTCTATCGCTCTTTCCTTTTCCCTCGTTCGTGGGATGCTACTTACGTTTTCTTGCAGAAGCTGCACTTGAAGGCTCCATTACTGGCTTCTAGATAAGGACACAAAGACACAAGATAAGGAACACCCATTAAGATCACATTTGCAAATGCACCAATACACACAACCACACACACACGCACAGTTGCTTCAACACTTACTCAAGTAATGTTCCTCTCGGTGAGTTTCGTAAGATTTCTTATAGCTAAACGTAGCCGGACACTTGTCACACTGGAACGGCTTCTCGCCTCGGTGCAACGTGTGCACGTGTGCCGTTAGTAGAGCTGTTGGAAAGGACAAACAAGAAAAGAAAATGGTACAAATCACATAAAACAATAATTACAAACAGTGCTGCAAAATGTCATGAGCATCACGTGATGTTCACCAACGAAAACAATGAACATGTTCGTGGTAGCTTGATGCTCATTGCTGATACTCAATGAAAGTGCGCCATGACATGCCGAACACGACATGCGAATGCTTGTGTCCAACGCTATACTCTAACTGACAAGCTGAGCTTAATGCCGGCGCAAGCATAATAATGATTTTTTCTGCCTGTGAACAGTGCTGCCAAATGCCACTGATTTAGTTAACAACACTCATGACTGAAACGAAGCTCAAATCAGCTCACGTACACAACTGATATGTTCTGAAGTGAGACTCACACAGTTGGTGGACCAATCACATGCGTGCTGACATTTTGTTTAGCACCCAACTCTTGATCACTCACTTGGTCATACCATTCTTGGAACATACTTGGCGTGTGGTCCCAAGTGAAAAGATGAGCATGCGTTCTCGTTCTGTCTGCTTTGATTGTATGTCGGGTCAAACAGAGAGAAAACATGCTCATTTGGTTTTTTGGAACCACTCACACGCACTGCATATCTCCTATGACTATCGTGATGATCACCGACACAAAATGTCGCGACCAAGTGACTGACCAATGTCACCATGCATGTGATGATCGCAACAACTGTTGCTGAGTCTCACCTCTGATCATCACAGTACAGCTCGTGACGCTGACACGATTTTGTTTCAGTCGGAATTTGTCATGCCTATCAGTGACACTTTGCAGAATTGATCACAGTAAAAAAAATCATGACATAGTTACCAAGCGACCAAGTGACCAAGCGTTGGTCGCAAAAATGTCACGAAGCCTGCATTGGTCAAACCAATCGTTTTGAGTATCACCATTGATTATCACAATTGAATACGTCACGCTGACATGGATTTTTTTCCTGTCAGATTTTGTTGCGACATTAACAGTGACATTTTGCAGCATTGATTACAAAAAAAAGAAAAACGATGTAAAAAAGCTCTGTCCATCACACTTACGCTTCGAGTCGAACGATTCGCCGCAAAAGTTGCAATCGAACGTTTGCGGTTCCGCCGGCGCCAGCAGCTCCTCTGCCATCTTTTCGTGCTGCTGCCGGATGTGCCGCTGCAGGTGGCCGACGTACTCGAAGCGATAGTGGCAGATGCGGCACTCGTGCGGCTTTTCCTTCGAATGGTGCAGCTGCTTGTGCTGGTTGAGATTGCACGGGTAGAGGAACTCCTTCTTGCACAGCTCGCACACAATCTTGCCCTTCGCCGACGAGGACGACTGCGACGAGGAGGAGGCGGAGGGTGTCGCCTGCAGCCGGGCGGACAGGGCGGCCGTGGCCGCGAGCCGCGACCGGTGCGTCGCCATCAAGTTCATGTGCCGCTGGAAGCTGGCCATCGTCGACGCGGACGACTGTTCGCCCTCGTCCTCCTCCTCGTCGTCCTCGCCGCCGCCACCGTCCCCATCGTTCGTGTCCGTCACGTCGTCCTCGTTTTCCTCGTCATCGTCTTCCTCCTCTTCGCCGGCATCATCGCCACCGTCACCATTGTTCTGGCCCGACTTGCCAGAGCGACGCTTTTGCTGTTGCTGTTGCTGCTGCTGCTGTTGTTGCTGATATCGCATGCCAAAATCTTTATCGAGAATGTTATCCTCCAGCACGAGCTCCAGATTGGAGCCGTCGAACAGTGGATCACCGCCGCTACCGTCCTCGCCATCGTCCTGCTGATAGTCGCCGTCCGTGCTGCCACCCTCCGCCCGGCTGTTGCTGCCACCCTCCCCGCCCATACTGCTGTGATCTTCGCCGCCGAGCGCCCCGGCCGACGAGCCACCCTCGCCGCCCATCGAATCGTTGAACATGTTCTCGTGCAGCAGATTGAACGCGCTGATACCGAACGGCACCTCCAGATCCATCGCCTCGCTGCCGATGTGCGTCATCATGTGGGTCTTCAGCTCGTGCGCCGTCGGGAACGTGCCGGCGCAGAACCGACACACCAGCTTGTCCGCCCCCGTCGTCGGTGTGCCGGGCTGGGCCTCACCCGGCGGCGACGGGGCCGCCGTCGAGGCCGGTATGACGCGGCGCAGCTTCCGCCCGCCGAGATGTATCCGCATGTGCATGGCCAGCGAGCGCGCCTTGATGAACTTGAGCGAGCACATCGGGCACTGGTGGGCCGACCCACTCTCCGACCGGGGCGAGGACGTGGTCGGCGCGATAATCACGTCGTCCGTCACCATGCCGCCGTACTTTGGCACGCTGCCGCTGCCCTGGCTGCTGCTGCTGGCCTCGCCCCCATAGCCGCCGCCGCGCGCACCCCGCAGCGGGGTGGACGTAAGGTACGGGCTCGGGAAGTCCTGGTCCTCCTTCGCCTCGTTCGGATGGTGGTTGGCCCGGTGCCGCACCAGGTGGCCCTTGAACTCGAACCGATAGTGGCAGGTGCGGCACTCGAACGGTTTCTCCCGCGCGTGGTGCAGCAGATGGTGCTGCTTCAGCTGGCAGCTGAACTTGAACACCTTGTGGCACAGCTTGCACTGCCGATCGGTCGGCGCGATGCCGGCGTCCGCCGCCGAAGCGACCGCCGCCGCCGTACGGTTCTTCACCTCGTTGATGCGCTCGATGTGGGTCTGCAGGTGCACCACCAGCTCGTTCTGTCGGTTAAACACCAGCGCGCACACGACGCACTTGAACTTCTTCGCCGTCCAGGACCGCCCGCTGCCGCCAGTCGTACCGTCGTCGGCCGCGCTCGAGCCATCCATTGCCGAGCCGGACTGTTCGCCGTCGCCACCATCGTCTTGGGCTGTTCCGGCCGCACCACCACCACGTCCCCGACCGTTCGTCGCTTCCTCTTCCGTGCCGCCGGCCATCAGCACGAGCGGCTGCAGCAGGTGCGAGTTGTCCAGCTGATCGTCCTGATCCGCGTCCTGCTGCTGCTGCTGCTGCTGGTCGAGCAGCTGACGGGGCGGTTCGCGCAGATGCGTCAGCTCGTGGCGCTTCAGGTTCAGCTTGTGCACGAAGCTGTAGTGGCAGATCTTGCACTCGTACGGCTTGCCCGGCTGATGGTGCAGCATCGTGTGCTGGTGCAGCTGGCTGCGGTACATGAACGTCTTTTTGCACAGATCGCACTGGATCAGGCTGCGGCCGCCGGTTCGCCGGCGCCTCGTTGGTGGCTGCTGCGCCATCCCTCCGTACCCCAGGTGGACGCCCGGGCGCGGACCGCGCTGATGGGTGCGCATATGCTCGTGGAAGAGCAGCTCATTGTCGAAGATCTGCAAAGCACAGGCAAAAGGAAAATCATCAAATCGTGCCCCATTTCCTCCCCGATGGAGCACCACCACCAAGCTATGCTTACCTGTCCGCACACCGTACACTTGCTCATCTTGGGGTGGTCGCCGATCGCGTCCGGTCCCAGATCGGGCAGTATCGCCACACCGTCGCCCTGTTTCGCGATCGACCGGTGCGTCTGCAGATGCCAGTCGAGCGTTTTCTTCTTGAGGAAGCGGCCCGAGCACAGCTTGCACTTGAAGATGAGCGTAAAGCCCCCGCCGGCCGCACTGGCCGCACTCTTCTGCTCCCCGTTATCCTCCTCCCCGCCGTCCCCGCCAGCCCCGACACGCTCCTCCTCCTCGCCCTCGGCGCCATTGTCACGCTTCTCTTCGGTCTTGACCGCAGCGTTGCCGTCGCCGTCCTGTGACGCGGTAGCTGCAGCCGCAGCCGCATCCAGCACATTGCCCAGCTTCTGCAGCACGTCCGCCGACACGCCCGCCTCCACCATCTCCATCCTCATGCCCGGGTGGGCTTCGGCCGCGTGCGCCTCGTACTGCTCGCGCGACTCGTACTCGTTGCTGCAGACGCGGCACAGGTAGCACACCTCGGAGTGTTGCAGCTGCGCCGCCTCCAGGTTGTGCGTCTTCATGTGCCCGTTCAGCACGCTCTCGCGCGTGAACGACTCCGAGCAGATCGGGCAGGTGTGCGTGCCGCGGCCGCTGGTCGACCCGGGCTGGCCCGGCGACCCGTACATCGGGCTGCCCCCGTCCGACCAGCGCCCGTGCATGGCCGCCATGTGCTGGCTGAGCAGCTTGCGGCGCGTGAACGTTTCCGAGCACTTGGTGCAGCGGTACGTGGTCGGCTGGGTCGGATTGCAGCCCAGCTCGTGCCGCAGCATGTGCGCCGTGTAGCTGTACTTCATTGCGAACCGGTAGAAGCAGATGTGGCACTCGAACGGCCGGCCCTTGGGCGAGTGGACGCGCTTGTGCCGGCGGAACTGCGACACCGTGTTGATCACCTTGCCGCACACCTGGCAGGTGAACATCTGCTCGCCCGTGTCTGGATTGAACGAGATCTCGTCCGGATCGATCGGCATCTCCTCCGTCGTCGTGTCGTCGTCCTCCTCGGCCGCCTGCGGCTTGGCGCGTTTGGGGCGCTTCTCCCCGCCCGCGTTCTGCGACCCACCGTACTCCTCCTCCTCGTCGTCGTCCTCGCCACTGTAGTCGTCTTCGTCGGCACCACCAGCACCCTCCGCACCGTCACCGCCCTCGCCGTCGCCCGTTTCACTGTACGGCCGCTTGCCGGCGGCGCGCTTCATCGCCGCCACGTGCGTCTCCAGATGCGTGGCCAGCGACTGTTTCGTCACGAAGCGCGACTGGCACAGCTTGCACTTGTACACCAGCGAGCAGCCCTCCGGTGGTTTTTCCGCTCCTTTGGTTTCCTCCTCGCCCGCCACTTCCTCCTGTTGCTGCTGCTGCTGTTGTTGCTTCACACCATCATCGGCATCGTTTTGCTCATTTTGCTCATCGTCCGCTTCCTCCTCCTCCTCCTCTTCCTCCCCTTCCTGCTCTCCCTCCTTCTTAACATCGCCCTGCTGCGAGCCGGTGCTCTCGCTTTCGGCCGCCGGCGGCTGCACCTTTTCCTTTGCCGCTGCTGCCGCCGCCTCCGCCAGCTCCGCCTCCGTGTGCGTGCTGCTCGTGTGACCCTCCAAGGCGGCCCGGTCGCTAAACTCGGCCAAACAGACGCCACACATGTACGCCAGGTCGCTGTTTTGCGCCAAAAACGCGTCCGGATGCTGCTCGTGCAGGTGCTCGTTCAGCAGCACCTCGCGCGCAAACGTCACCGCACAGACGGAGCAGCCGTACTCGCGCTTCACCGCCGCACTGCCGGCCGCAGCGTCCTCTCCCTTGCCGCCAGCCTCCTCCTGCTTGCCGCCGCTGCTGTTGCGCAATCGCTTCTGCTCCTTGTGCTCCTTCAGGTGGATCAAGAAGCTGGACTGGTTCGCGAACCGGCACTGACAGATCGGGCACTCCAGCCCGCGATGCTTGTCCGCGTGAACCGACAGCATGTGGCGCTTCTGCAGCGCGATCGCCGGGAACGTCATGTCGCAGTAGTAGCAGTCGAAGCCGCGCGCCCCCTTCCTCCGCTCCACGCTGCCGTCCAGCGACGAGTCGAACGAATCGACCGCACCGGCATCGGCCGCGCCCTGGGTCGCCGCCGCCGCCGCCGCCGGGCCACCGGCCAGCGGCATCAGATCGCCCGCCGCAATGTGCGTGCGCATGTGCACGATCAGCCACCGCTCGGTCAGGAAGGTGTAGTGGCACTTGCGGCACTTGAACGGCTTGCTCGGATCGTGCTGGCTGATGTAGTGGTTCTTGTAGTAGCTGTGGTACTTGAACTCGCGCATACACTTGGTGCACTGGTGGCTACCGTTCGGCAGCACGCGGTGGAATGCGTTGTAGTCGTAGTTGGCGGCCGAACGGGCGGCGCCGCCGCCCGCGGCGGACTGCTTCATCCGTCCGTCGTGCAGCTGGCGCAGCGCTTCCGGCCCGTTCGCCACCTGGTGCAGCTGCGACTGGTGGCGCTGATATTTGCCCCATCTTCCGTGCGATGGCTGCTGCTGGTGCTGGAAGCGGGACTGCAAGGCCGCGATGGTGGAGTTTCTGCCCGCGACGGCGCTGGCCGAATGCAGCGGGTACTGCCGGTCGTACAGATATGTGTCGTCGTGATCGTTCACGCGCATCGAGCCACGCTTCGGCATGCCTAAAAGTAGAAGCGGAAGTTGGGGTTGAAAAAAAACAAACAAATCAGCAGTTTGAAAAGGGAGTGGTGGGAGACATGACGTACTGTCGTGCAGCAAAAAAAAAATCGCACTTACGTGCGCCATTTTCTACGACACGCGTACGCTACTCGTTCTGTGTGTTCTGTGACGATTTCTTCGTGACGTTGTAATTTGTCTGCGCAGTTTGTCGCGTTCGGTAATGTATTCCTTCGCTTCCTATGCCCTGCTGCTTCTTCTTCTTCCTACTTATTGAATTTGCATTCGGCGTTCCGTTTTCAAAACAACATTTAAATTTCAATCGTATTTGTTTTTTTTTTTGCTTCACGCAGCAAAAAAGGCCGTGCAAAGGTAGTGAAACAAACCTCCTCCCTAAGGGTGGAGAAGAAAATAAGTACTGCACGCTTCAGTTTCAAATTCATTTAAACAATTTGTGCTCAAATTCAAATAAAACGGTAACATTTAGAGCATCGTGACGTCACAAACCACACGTCAAAGAAACAGAGTCAAACATCCGGTTTGGTGTAAAGGGAAAAAAAAGAAAACGAAACAACCAAACCCCAACCGAACAAACACGACCACAGAGAGCCGGAATGTGACCTCAATCCATAAAAAACGAGCTGCCAGCTTGAAGCGCGAACCGTCGAAAAAAAGGCCCCGATCGATAATTGCTGCTCAATTATCTAATTAACATACTTCACACAGATTACTTCCCCCCCCCCCCCCCCCCCCCAGCCTCGACTTCGGCGAGACGCGACCCTTCGGACGCGCCCGGAAAGAAAAGAAAAAAGAAAGAAACACTTACCGCCACGGTAGTAGTCATCCTCGTCGTCGTGGTCCCCCCCGAGCGCATCGACACCGTTGTTGTCCAGCTTTTCCTTCTTGATGCGGCGCATCTCGCCCCCGCCGCCGGCCGCACTGGACGCGAGCAGCAGCTTCTCCTGGTACTTACGGCGCAGCATCTCGTCGTTGCGCAGGCACATGTCGTACAGCTCGTACGCGGCCAGCAGCTTCGTCTTGCACGGGGCGCATATCCGGTCCGGCATGCCGGCGTTGCTGCCGAGATGTAGCGGGTGGCAGACGGCGACCAGGATCGAGTACAGGCTGCGGGACTGGTACTCCGGCACGACCGTGCAGTAGAGCGACTCCATCGGGCGCACCTCGCCGTCCTCACCGGCCGGCTTCTCGTCGCACAGGCAGACGCGGCACACGTGCGCCACCGGCGGGATCCGCTGCTGCTCGTCGCCCTTCTCGTCGCCCGTACCGCTGGCCCCGCCCAGTCCGCCGCCGCCACCCTCGCTCATCTCGATTTCCGGCAGCAGCGGTTCCAGCTCGAGCTCGATCGACTCGCTGTGCTTGGGCGGCCGGCCCGGGCGATGCAGCCCGGACAGGTGGTGGCCACCGCGCCGCCCCCTCCTTCCGGACAGGCGGCGCCGGCTCCCATTGTCGTCGTCGTCCTCCATCTCCACCTCCTCGTCGTCGTTCTCCTCCTCGAGCGGTTCGTCCATCTCGACCAGCAAACTCTCCACCGGCGGCAGGTTCTGCATCAGCGACAGCCCATCCATATCGTCCTCCTCCTCCTCCTCTTCCTCCCCGCCCTCCTCGTCTTCCTCCTCGTCCTCCTCCTCGTCGTCCTCTTCCTCGTCCTGCTCGTTGTCGTCGGTGCGCTGGCCCAGCCCGAGCGGATGGGGCGACACGACGTTGCCGCGCGTCTGCCGCATCCCGTCGTACGAGTTCTCCTCGTTCGGCTCGACAAAGCGCACGTGCTTGACGGAGCGCTTGCGGGGCTGGTCGGACTGGGGCAGCACCATCGCCGGGGTCAACTGCTGCTGCTGCTGCTGCTGGCCATCGCCACCCTGGGACAGCATGCTGTTGATGTTTGGCTTCGTGTCCGCCAGCAGCTTCCCGTCCAGCACCGAGTGCAGGTCGTTGCTGTTGAGCGAATCGGACGGAAGGCCCTCCTCGAGGGCGGCTTCCCCGTCTCCGGAAGCTTCGTTGGCGGCTAGCCGGGCCGCGGCCCGATTATTCGCGGTGGACGAGCGTGTGATGCGTTCGTTTGGCGGTTCCGGTCGGGCGACGGGCGCTTGGCCACCGTTGCCGCTGAGGGTAAGGGAGAGAGATTGTTGTTGCTGTTGTTGCTGTTGCTGGACATTGTCGCTTTGGTCGACACCCGGGAAGCTAAACTCCGACTCGAGCGACACCTCCATCGGTCCCGACCCTTGCAGGCCGTACATCTGCGTTGCCCTCGGCTGCTGCTGCTGCTGCTGGGTAATGACCGGCATCTGGTTGGCCACCTTGAGCGCCTCATTGTTCAGCACCATCTCGGAGGGTTTCGAGCAGGAGGCCACTATCTGTCCACCGACGGCGGACGCATCGACCAGACACGGGCTGGACGACGGTAGCGAGACGGCCGCCGAGAACGGCGATCTGGAAGCGCCGGACGAAAAGTCGGAATGCATCTGGGGCAGCTGCTGCTGCTGCTGCTGCTGGGCCCGCCGATGCTCCGGTACCATCTGTTGCTGCTGCTGCTGCTGCTGCTGCTGCTGCTGCTGCTGGGCAACGAGCGAGCTGGCCGTCACCACGACGGTCGTTTGCATGGCGCCCATATCGCTCAGCCGCTGCATGCCGCTGGGCGACCCCTGCTGCTGCAGGTAGGACGCCACGTGAGTCGGTGTGCCGGCCGCATGGCCGTACGCATTGCCCCCGCCCATGCCGGGTACACCCGGGGGTGAGGCCGCGTTCGGGCTGGCCACCATCGGGCCGACCGTCCGACCGCCGCCGCCCCCGATGCCGCCCGTTGCGTAAGCGCCCCCGCCCGTCGCCTCCACCGCGACAAAGTGGCCCATCGCGGTGCCCACCACGGACTGGCCGTGGGCGGCCAGCTGATCGTGGAAGTACCCGGCGCCGGAGCCGCCTGCCGACCCGTCCACCACGCGGCCGGCCGCATACTGCGCGACGCCGGCCGTCGCTATCATGCGCCGCTGGCCTGCCTCATTGCCGTACCCGCCGTGCGTGACGAAGGTGACGCCGACGTCCGCCGCCCCCTGATGGTGATGGTGCCCGCCGAGCCCGGGGGTCATCGGCGAGCCGACGGTGGTGACGACGGTCCCGCCCCCTCCGGCAATGACGCGCTCCGTTGCCAGGCTGTCGCCCCATTCCATCGGCAGCTGTCCGCGTAGTGTGCTGCCAGCGCTGTACTTGTCCTGCATGCAGGAGGTGGCAGTCTGGCGGGTGAAATGTTGCTGCTGCTGTTGCTGCTGCTGCTGCTGTTGATACTGCTGCTGCTGCTGCTGCTGCTGTTGATGATGGTAGTGCTGCTGTTGCTGTTGCTGCTGCTGCTGTTGGTGGTACTGTGGCAGAAGGTGCTGCTGCTCCTGAAAAACCGCCTGCTGCTGCTGCTGCTGCTGGAACAGTTGCTGCTGCTGGTGGTTGAGATACTGCGGTGGCACTTGTCCCGTACCGACAAAGCCACTGCTGTCCTGCTGAGGTTCCAGTACGAATGCTTTCGATTTCAGCTCCTCGGGATGCATTATGCCATCGTTGTCGTGCCGGAGCCGTGTGCTGGGGTTTTTGGTTGGTTGGCTGGCTGGCGCACGGCACGGAATCGACGGGTACCGATCGAAAACCGCGGTGTCTCTGTGTGTGTATGTGTGATTATCCTGTGCGTACAATCAATACGGCGGATTGATGGCTGCCATATGCCGCCGATTCCAACTGCTGCTACTGCTGCTGCTAACACACACTTCGCAACACACAATTACACTCGCGCGCACACACACACACGGTATGTGGCCCTTTTTTGCTTGAGAAGGGTGGGCGCAATGATGGCGGCGGCTCGCGGGCTGTGCGTGTGCACGTACGAGGCCTCCCCCTTCGACAAGGTACGGTCGTTTCCGCGAGCGAGAGCGTTTTTCACACCCGCGGGCCGTCTCTTTTCCGACGTTTTCCGACCACCGAAACACCACACTTTTCCACCTTTATTTTCACACACACACACACACTCCCTTCCCACCACCAAAAACCGCCCGCAAACACGCACACACGGGGGGAAGAGGTGCTGCTACTAATGCTGCTGCGTTTTCAGTGAAATGTGAAGATGCTGCTGCGATTTTTCGATGCACTTTTTTTTGTTCGATGTCAAACGCACCGCAACACACGCACACACACACACGCGCGCAGCGACACTCGTGTACGCACACATGCACACACGGGTAAACGGCTGCTGCTGCTGCTGCTGCTGCTGTTGGTGGTGTGTGGTGCTTCAATTGCACAAACAATCTTCCATCTTGATCCGCACCCGTGTATTATTGCAACGCATCGCTCTCTCTCTTTCACTCTCACACACACTCTCTCTCGCTCCCCGTTCTGTCGCACTCACCGTCGCGCTTGTCTTCTTTGCACTCACACTCACACTTTCTCGCTCTCTCTCTCGCTCTGGCTCACTCAGCTCGAGGTGTCGTCGGCGCTGGTTGCGCCCTCTCGTCGCTGGGCTTGTGTGTTCTTCTTGCAAGGGGGATAATAGCGCCGTCGGCAAAGCTGGTCCTACAGAATACGCATTTTTTTAGAACTTTCACACAAACCTACACACACACACACTCGCGGGCGCGTACGCACGCACGCACACACCTTCCCGTCCGTCCGGGAGTGCAAGGAATTCACACATTGGAATGGACGGGGAACTGGTGGTGCTGGTGGTGGAGAAGGAAGAAGAAGGAGAAGAAGGAGACTGTGGCTGGTGGCGAAAAGCGCAATCACACTCCTGTATTTTTTTTCCTTTCTTTCTTCTTCCCCCCCGCTCCGCTCGCCCCTGCTGGAAGAAACAATTACACACACACACACACACACCGACTGGCCCCGTCCACCAACCACCACTACAAAACGCGAAAAGGGGAAATAGGGAAATGGGGGTAATAGGGGATGGCCACTGTGAGACGGAGGCTTGACCGATTTCGCTACAACGCCATGGAACCACACCACGGGCGGCTCTCGCACATACACCCAAAAAAAATGACAGGGAAGCGCTCGCGGTTTTCGCTTTACTGCTGCTGCTGCTGCTGCTCCTGCCGCGACTGCTACTGGCTGTGTGAGCTTTAGTTGCTCGATTTAACACACTGCCCCTTTCTTCTTCTTGCGCACACACTCCTTCGCTGCCACACACCTAGAACCCACACACAACGTGTGGTTGTGATGGCGCTCGCTCGCTCGCTATGTGTCGGTCTGCTTCGCCTTCTTCGCCTTCTTCTTCCTCCTGCTCCTCCTCCTGCTCCTCTTCGCCAGCGTTCGCTGAGCCGTCCCTTTTTGTCTCGCGGCTCCTACTGCCAACCCCCCCCCTCCCCCTCACCCTTACCTTTATTCCCAGCGGCAGCTCACTGTCCTCTTTTCGTTTCCCCGTTTAAAAGCGCGACAGTACGCGAGCACACACACTCACACACTCGCACACGCATGCACACTCGCGCACGCACTTATGTGTCGTCCATACGGGAAGAAGAAACGGACCGACCGACCGTTCCCCCGCGGAGAAAGGAGAGCGCGAGCGCGGGGGGTGCGAACACCGCAAATGACCGAGGCGCACACACACACACATACACACACCACGGAAAACTATTGTTCCAAGCGCGCGTGTAACCTTCAATTAGATGGTGATAGAAAATGGCCCCCGCAGCATCCGCGGCAAGAGGTAATTGAGCGCGCGCGGCAAGCCCACCCAACTAAAGCCGAAACTAGCCAAGCGGTGATTGAGAATTAATACAACAAACAAGAAAAACCCACCACACGGGAAAACGGGTATGTCGCCCTAAACTTCTGCTGAACTGAATCTTCTTCTCCGCCGATCGTCGCGGCGACGGGATTCGACGTCGCCTTTTTTTACTTCTCTCTCTCTCACTCGGTTTCGCCTGTATGTCCCGTCCGTGTCCGTGTAAGTGTGTGTGTGAGCCGTGTGCGCTAAAGATGCACTTTTCGCCACTTCCTGCTCGTAGTTTTCTTCGTCGCTACACTTTTTTACGCTTTCCGTCCCGCTTTCGCTTGCAAGGGATGGCCCGCAAAAGGGGTACGCGGAACGGGCGCCAGGTTGGGCAAATGCGGTGCGTATCGAAAGTATGGCGTGTACGCGCACATGACAGTAGCGAACCGTTCGGGGGGCGGTGGAGGGGTTAAACGTGCGTTTGAAAAAGACGTTGGTACGTTTAGAAATGTGTCAATTTTAGAAAATTATGGCAAAAATGCAAACAAAAGTATGTTTTCAACTGGGTGCTTAGTACTTGGCTTATAATAGATATTTGAATCTGAATTAATTTAGTTTATTTTGTTCATTTTGCTATCATTTGACAAGTTGCTTTCCCGTCGGTAGTTTTGAGTCCATGGATCAAAGACTAGGGTAAATGTACCAGTTATGGGCAGGTTAGTGCAGTAGTATCACAAAAACCGCTCGTACACTTACAAATTTTAATTACTCTTCATGAAAGTGACGTTATTTTGAACGATAAACTTTCGTATTATGTTGTGCTATTTTTTATTTGTCGAATTAAATGTATTTTTTAGAGATATTCATGAAAATGCAAACACTGTTCCTGTTCCTATTTTCGGCATGCTGTGCTCCTATTTTCAGCAACGTGAATACGGGTCGCAAAATGTTTTAATCAATGAAAATAGGCAGACCAACATGTTTAAAACAGTTTTACACTCTCACTTTCACTCACTCTCACAAAATTGGTGTTAAAAAGCAATTTTATGTTGCCCATTTTGGTCATTTTGCTTTCAGTTTTTCAGACTGTCTCTTTGATGTGCGCTACAAACAAAGTAGGCATTGAAGAAAAGATACAGTCTAACGGATATAGAGTACTGGCTCACAAATTATTATTTTTCTCTCAAGTTATTGGATTATATATAGTGAAATTTCTGATATTTTGTACAAGAAATGTCGTTTTATGTGTCGACATACGCATTGTAGTGTTCTGGTCAGGTTTTCCCAAGCACCACAGATTAAGCTTAAACGACTGGAAAATCGAATATCCTGAGAAAAAAAGCTATAGTTTCATTGGTTTGCTTAATAGATGGCGTATTACACACAGCTCATCAATATATCGCTGTCCTTTTCTTGCGATGTGTTTTGACAAGTTTCATCTAATCATGACCTATATAGCCTTCTAACTTTCCGAGCAATAATCTATATGAATGGTCGTGTGGTCAGATACGTGAGTATCTACACCAAAGATCATTACTCAAATCTCACTTGCTTCAGTGCTGGTGGTTTACATTGGAGTTCAGTATTTAAATAATCGTATCGCCGTTCTAGTTCTAGCGATGCAAAACTTTAATGCGAAACCATACAACCGTACAGAGGGAATGAGAAAGCTCTCCTCCAAGCGAGGCAGCTCCACTGGTTGGGTATCCCTCCAGCAGATGGCGCCACCAGCTTTTTGCTAATTTTAGAATGCATGAGTCGTTTGCCGTCTACTAAACGAAGTCTTTCTATATTCCGTTTAGATTGAGAGCTTGAGTCGTTTAGAATCCGTTTAGTTGTCGTTTAATGGATTTGTTTCACTTGGGATTAACCCACGACGAAGCGCAAAAGCATCCTGCAGTAAATCGTAGAAATCCAACAAATAAACCAAACATCAATCACAGATCACACATATTACAATTAGCGGAATTTGGGGCAAGTGTGCCATATGGGGCAAGAGTGCCACCAAGCATTTTTCCTTAAAAACTTTAGTTTAATGATCAATTGTGTATACAAATGGTTGCTTTCCAATGACTAAGTATTCTGAGCCTAATTTCATATAGACCAATCGA